>OMLC01096732.1:0-15246 GCA_900302585.1 Regalecus glesne | reverse complement strand
GAGAGAGAGAGAGAGAGAGAGAGAGAGAGACAGAGAGATAGAGAGAGAGAGAGAGAGAGACAGACAAATAGAGAGAGAGAGAGAGAGAGAGACAGACAGAGAGAGAGAGAGAGAGAGAGAGAGAGAGAGAGACAGACAGAGAGAGAGAGAGAGAGAGAGAGAGACAGACAGAGAGAGAGAGAGAGAGAGAGACAGACAGAGAGAGAGAGAGAGAGAGAGAGAGACAGACAGAGAGAGAGAGAGAGAGAGAGAGAGAGCTCGTGTCCTGGTCCATACAGTGGCCTGAACGGAACAGAGAGTTCCAGCATCAGCTCTGAGCTCTTTGAGAGGTGTGGAGCCCATTGTGTGCCAGACTCTTGGTATTCCTGATGGCTGCTCTCTGCCAGGGCGTCTGCTTTGTACATTAGTCTTCTTGAACAACTGCAGACAGGCCCGACAGCGGGGGAGAGTGAAAGTTCAGCCTCTCCCACTGGACCAAACGTCATGTCACTTGGTAGCCGGCCAAGTCAACTGCCCACCACGAGCAGAGTCACGGCTTACGTCATTTCCTGCGTAGGGGTCAGCGGAGGCCGCCTCATGTGACAGAGCACTGTGCTGATGTCATTGCCACCCATAGGAGAACAATGAGGCAATAGGACAACTGCCACAGCCAGAATAAGCCCCAGCGTGTCTGAAATAGGGCACATCCTGCTGCCTGCCCCACACATCCCCGCCCCTGGCCTCATCCAACACTCTGCACTGGGATTAGGAGGGACAAGGACTGCACACCAACTTTCCCCACATGCCACCTCGGAGCAGCTAAACCGGCCGCTGCAGAAAGCGACAGGCTTCACCGATACAAGAAAATCAAGGCAGTCCTGGTCTTTCGAGGGCATTTTTCTCCTTCTCGACAGCTTCATAACCACTGGACCTGACATGGGAACGCAGGCAGCCCAGCAACTGACAGCCCATCCCCATCAGCCTCCCGCTGCCTGTCCCCATCACTCGTACAGCACAGCGCCAGCATACGCGTGTTCTGACAGGGACACGCAGTACACACTCAGGCAAATCACATTCAAGTTCAATCCAGGAGCCAGAGCAGAGACGCACATTTTGTCGAGGGGGCGTTGGCCCCCTGGTGGAGTGCTCGCCTCCAAGTTGGGGTGAGGCGGGTTTGATCCCACTGTGGGGGGTCAGGACCAGGGCCTCCGGATATAATCCCCCATGCTGGGAAAATGAGGGACGTGCGATGTAAAGTACTTTGAGAGGTCGCTAGGCTAGAAAAGCGCTCCATGAAAATAAGTCCGTTTTTCACCGACTCACTTCAGCAGGCTCCTCCCACCAGCACAGGCCCCTCCCCCCAGCACAGCTGCAGGAGGTCTGTAACCACAGACCAGGATGACTGACTGGAGACCATCAGCAGTCCCCAGTGAAGACTTACCACCCAGGCTCGGGTGTGGCCCACTGCTGTCGGTCAGTGGTTCATACTCCATCAACAAGAGCTGAGCAACTCATATAAACCAACAGAAGAACCAACACACCACCCCCATCCACCACCTGCAACTTAATTCCTGCAGCATTCTGCTCTCTGTAGTTTCAGCCTGGCTCACTAGTGCAACAAGCACGAGCAGAATTTGAATCTGGGGGTTGGAATTCATTCCTCCTCTGTTGTATGGGAGTGCACGTGAGGACTCTGGAGTGTGTGTGTTCTCCTACTTCCGTCTTTGTGAGGACTGATTTGAGGCTTTAACGGCCAGGGTAAGGGTGTTTTTACAGAGTGGGGGTATTCTGGGCGGTCCTCGCTTCTCTTAGAGTCTATTTTAGGGCCAGGCCTTGGGCTAAGGTTAGAATTAGGATTAGGCTAAAAGAGTAGGAAATTAACTCGTTCAATGAGGGTCCTCACAAAGAGAGAAGTATAAGAATGTGTGTGTGTGTGTGTGTGTGTGCCTCAGTAACTACTGACTGAGGACCTACATTTATGCAGCTATGTGACACGTGTCTGTCCACAGATGTAGCTTTCAGCTTTGACTGGATTCCTGTGGGGGATGGCATACAGGCCTCCACATCTCTCTCTCTGTCTCTATGTCTCTCTGTCTCTCTCTCTCTCACATTCTCAGACGTTTTTCCTCTGGAGAAGATCTGCACTACCAACCTGTCCTCCAACACAGATCTCTCTCTGTATTCTGTCTTCTTTTGTGCCGCCCCCTCTCTTCCCTTTTGCCAACCTCCACTCTACATGTCATGGAGGAGCAGATCGGTACATCTCTGCCACACTCATGCTCCGGTATCATCCATCCATCCATCCATCCATCCATCCATCCATCCATGCACTGTAACCGCTTATCTGAAGTCGGGTTGCACGTCATGCTGGAGCCTACCCCAGCACTCTGGACGAAAGGCCGGCCAACACCCTGGACAGGTCACTGTTCCATCTCAGGGGTCGAGCAGATAGGGATTCAGTGTCTTCCTCAAGGACACTGCCAAAGGCAGCAGGTTCAAGACACTCTCTGCAGGGGCCAGGGGTCAAACCGGAGCTCTGCCAGCCCTTGTTCTGTTATGTCATTTCTCTCCTCACCTCTCTCCTCTCATCTTACTTCTCTTCCTCCACTTCAGAAAAACTTGGTTCAAGGTTACAGCAGCAAAGTCTGCGCTGATATGCTCCTTACCTCAGGAGCTGTCGACAGAGACAGAGAGACAGAGGGGGGGGTTGTTGAGGGAGGGAGGATGATGCGGTGAGGGGTGATGGTGGGGGAGTTAAGTGGCATGCTTCCAACAGAGTCTGTATTGAGACACTCTAATTAAGGAAGCCGTAATGAAGCTCGGTCTGAAAAACAGAAACACGCTCCTAAACCCCCCACCCAGCCAAAACACACCCACACCTCCCCACACACACACACAGACACACACCATCACTGTGGGAGAATCTTGGTTCATCTGGCTCCTGAACCCGCGGTGGGAAAGCGATGGTTCTTATGTCTCCAGCAGGAAAACACAGATTTAGCAGTGCATATATTCAGTGCCGAGTGTAAACTGACAGAAAGGGGGGGGGGGCTTAACTAGGCCAGAGAACGTTCCTCTCTCCTCAATGCCCTCGCTCAGCCCCAGCCTTCGAGCTCTCCCGCCGTACGAATCGTCACGATTTCACTCGGCTAATGACATCTGAGCTAGCGGTGCCAGCTGTGAGGCTCGCAGGAGGACATTACAGAGGTGAGTAATGTTATTCCACTGTCACTTCTGCTCACACGTAATCATCAATCACGCCGCCTCGTAAACACAGCCGGTTAATACAGAGGATGTGTTGTGTTTATCGCAGATTAGATTTACCCCCGCTGCCATTTATCAAATCATCCTCGTGTGGGCAACTGTTCGTGGGAGCACGCGCGGTAACAGGATGGCCTGCGAGCTCCGCAAAGTCGACATGTCCCGCGGCCGCTTCTTTCCCAGAATCACACGAGTGGAGAGAAACAGAGTGGAAAACGGGAGTAAAATGGCCCGGGGGGAGGTGGTGGTTTCAGAGGAGCAGCACATTAGTTTAAATGAATTCCCTGCTGCTCAAGTGTCGAGTGGAGGCCAAGCATCACACTGCGATGGCACTGACATTGAGTGTATGCAGGTGTGTGTGTGTGTGTGTGTGTGTGTGTGTACTTACACACAGCCTGCTGTCAGTATCACAGGTGGGTGGCAAATCCTGAATGGCACTTGAAATTGGAGGAGCACTCATGAAACACACGGGCCTGGAAATTGATATGATGAAAACGACGTGAACATTATTTCACATCAGAGATTCACAACCGCACCACACAGAGACATCCTTGTCTGTGGGTATCATTTAAATACAAAGTAGCAATAGTCCCCCCCCCCGCAGACCGACAGGGACCATCGGGGAACAGGAATTGTCGATGTGCATGGGCTGCTATGATAAGACAGAGGCTGGCTTTGTTACCCGTGACCTCCTCCTTGCCTCGCCCTCCTTCTAACACCTCGTGTCTCTCCCCTGCTGCTCGGGGCACTTGACAGGAAGAGGAAAGGGACAGACAGAGGTCGGATGGAAGTTGAGAATTCATTGTTGCCCATGGTCCCTTTGTATAAATCCATGGTCTTGTGACCTGGATCCCACACCTTGCATGGGAACCTGGGGGCCTCATGTATTGGGAGTCGTAAGAAATTGCATCTGCGTCATGCTAGTTGATCCAGGTTAAATGCCTACTCGACTATGCCAAAAACACTAGCTCGCTTCACTTCTCCAAGCCCCGGAAGAGGGGAAATATACAGCCACTGACTGAATTGAGATTAAACAAAGAATAATTATAGTTGGCACAGGCAAAACTATTCAGTAGTGTGTGCGTGTGTTTGCTTGGGGCCAATGTGGCCCCATGAATCAACTGGCTGGGCAGCCGGCTCACTGCAAGCTACAGGTTCTGTGATTTATCAGCTCACCTGTGACAAAGCACCGCAGTGCCCTCCTGTGGATATTTATCAAACTGCAGCTGGGACGTTGTCTGACCCCAGCCCTGCTGGTGATGGATGGTCCCTGGAAGTATGGCAGAAGAACACACAGGCATTTGTTACAGTTCCAGACCTGACTTCACCCTGGCTGTACAAATCTTATGGTGATTCTGCTGTGCTATTTATTTTCAGTTATTTTCTACTTGGGGTGGCATAGCCCCGGGGGTTGGCTGGTCATTTAGTAATCGGACGATTGATGTGATCCTCAGCCCGTGCAGAAAGGGTGTTGGATGGAGCGTCCTTGAGCAACTGGGTGCTGCAGCTGGTCACTGCTCCTATACAATAGGATGGGTTATATGCAGAGAACAGATTCTGTTATATGTATGTACAATACATGTATCTTTAAAAAGATAGAATTATTATTTTTTGTCCTACTGAAGGAAACGTGATGCCACAGGCAGCATGTCAAAAACACTTCAACTGGTTCACCTTCAAACACCCGAATACATGTTCATCAGCAGCATACGGGGTCGCCTACATACACATTTACAAACATAGACACATTATATCCATAGTATGTACACAAGGCCCATATTTAGGTGTGACGATTAGTCCCCACATTGTGGAGGCTGGATGCCCTTCCTGATAGCTTGCAGTGAGATCGAATCCTCAATATTTGGCTCATCAGTTGTGGAAGTGCGTACTTTAACGCAAAGCAGCCGCGGTCCCATGTGTGTAATACATATAGTTTTTTAGCATTTTGCATACACCGGCTCACCCTACATGCACACATCCACTGTTCTAGTGAGACATGGGTACCCGTATGGAGAGAGTCGGTCATCAGGGGGCTTTACTTAAAGCTGCTTTTCCATTGTAATTCTTTTATCCTCTGTGTTGTGTTGTGTAAATTGTGTTTTATTGTGCATACTCAACATCCACTGCACATCTGTCCATCTTCAGAGAGATTCCTCCACTGCGGCTCTCCCTGAGGTTACTTCCTATTTCTTGTCCCTGTTAAGAGATTTGTAAGTGAGTTTTTCCATATCCGATGGGAGAGTCTAAGGACAGGATGTTGAGTTACCGTAAAGCCCACTGAGGCACATTTATAATTCGAGATAATGGGCTATACATAAAATGGACTTGACTACTATGGCGGAAAAGACAAAGCTTCTGCCATAGTAGTCTTTCCTCCCAGACTATCAATCTGTAGAGTATCTGTGATTGGCTGAGGGGTTTCACAGGGCTGTGTGTGTAATGGGAAGTACTTGTGTTTCAAGGCTGTGCAGCCAATCTCTGAGATGTTGGGTATATACATTCTTAGATAAGATGCACACAATGGATTTGAAAGAAAATCAGGAACTGGGTTGAGTCGATCAGAGTAGCCTACATTTCACTTCTCTTGGGTGTGTGAGAGCTGAGCACCGAGCAAAGGAGCCCTGCAGGGATGCTGTTACCAGCGCAGACAGTAGATGGCGACAGATGTCTGTGGCAGGTGTGACATGAGTCTCCCAGCAGGGTGGCTGCTCCTGAGAAGAAGCCAGGATGAGAGAGGAGAGAACAAAGTATCTCCATTTGATCACAGAAGGAAAACTCTGCATTGAATCGCAAACTTTTCAGAGCCGCAGCGTGACAGAAGTGGGTCAACTCTATATTTATTCATTTATTCCTTAACTTACTTACAGGACAATTATTTGAAATGATTAAAGTCTCAAGTTCCCTTGTATAATTTGATTGTTGATGTCATGGCTGTCATGTGCCCTCAGATGAGATGAGTGTTTTTTGGTCTTCACGACTTCATCAGTGGAAACTTTCCATCAGCCAGGTTCATGAGTCATGACGTCTGTGTGCATGAATCTGCCGATGCTCTGGGACATTCCTTCAGTGGTGTTTCTGGGATCATCAAGCATTTCAAATCTTTGAACATCATACATGCTCTTCTAGGTGACCCAGCCAGGGATGATCAGACCTTGTGTTCAGATGGCTCTCCTCTTTTGAGCAATCCCGATGGCCTCTCCACCATATCGAAGAACCTGCAGAGGACTCTGGTCTCCCCTCGATATCCACATCCCTGAAGGCTCTGGCTATAGGATGGACTGGGAATCCCTTGCATTCACCCTCCACTGGGGGGCACCTCACTCTCCATCCTGCCTGCTGGCAGTTACCGACCAGTGCTTTGTACTTGACACAACTATTACACTTGTTCTAATGGACATCTGTCTTACACTAGGTACTAAGTATACATTGTAGACTATAGTAGGTTTGATCCTGAAGCTCTATTTGACAATTTCATTGTCTTGCCTTGTGGAAAGCTTGAAGACGTATCCATGGGCAAGCCACTGAACCCCAAAGAGCTCAACCCCTGAGATGGAACGGTGACCTGTCCAGGGTGTTTCCCCAGCTTTCACCCTATGAATGCTGGGATATTCTCCAGCATGACTCCGTGACTCGACTTCAGAGAAGTGGTTGACGATGGATGAATGGAGGGATCTAGGGAAAATGATATTCCAGATGGTCTTATCTTTTGGACTACTTAAGCATTAGCTGCCTGAAAGCAGTTTGACCTGCTAACTGCTAGGTTGCTAAAAGAATAGCTTTCATGGATTCACAAATTTTTCCCGTTGCCAGGCAACTGTAACTTATCCACCGGCTGCTTGAACCCAGCTATCTGGTGTGCTCGACTTCTCATATTGAAGCCGCACACCAACACATTCCATCTGAAGACAAACATTAGGTTATGACACAGTGTCAAAAAGCCTTATTTTCCCCCCATGGAGACCTTGCCTGCCACAGCCCCACTGGCTTAGCTTCTACAGCAGCTAAAACCGACTCTATTCCACAAAAGTCAAAATGAACTCCATTAAACAGAGTTCATTGTCAGTTTTGTCTTTCTTTAATGGTGACACTGTCTGACAGTTTTCAGCAACGCTCCCGTGGTGCCATTTGTCTCTCATAACTGTATTATGCTAATTCCGTCCTCTGTGGCTACAGGCATTTTAACATCAGCAGTGCGGCGCCTTGACTGACAGGCCCCTGAACATGTTGGGCGTGTTGTCATCTCTTAGTGAACCACCAGCTCCTTCCACATCAGTATTCTATTTATCCATCAGGCCGTGATTATTATTTTTTGCTACAAAGCTGGCAACTGATGTCATGATGCACCTTCACCGAGTAAGGAAACACACGTGTTGTCAATGAGGACAATTAGATGACAGAGAGGATGACAGTGGTGCTGGTTGACACCCACCCAGCATGCTTTCCTTATACTCACTTGCAAAAGCATCAATTACACTGAGACCATTCTCATTGCGTATTTGCATAATGTAGACACTGAGACATAATTGGGCCGATGATTGTCACAGATGTTAATGGAGGAATGAGGCTTGAATCAGCCATCAAGGCCCCCCCCTCCGACCAAACGCAATAAAAAGGTTGTCTGCGAGGCTCTCAAGCTGTCTCGAATAAAACGACCCGCTGAAGTAGAAAACATCAAGGTGTTCCTCCGAGAAGTTTCCACACTAGACTCCCGACTTTAAAGTTATGTGCAGTAGCTCGGCGGGAGAGCGCATGGCTTTGGAGCTGACAAGCCAGATGTTGCGGGTTCGAACCCACCGCGGGACGTCAGGAAGGCCATCTGGCTTTAATCCCTCAAGCCTCATCTACCTCGGCATCCACCCCACAACGCGGGGACTAATCATGACTCGTAAAACGAACCTCTTTCTATAGTACTATGAATAGAGTTACACATAAATCTCCCATCCTTAATGTGTAGACTGCCGTCCCACATAACGTGATTTACACTATTAATATGTTATCTGAACACAGCCTCTTTCTGTACTTGTTCAGACCAGTCACAGAGCCCACTATGCCAAGCCCCGTCCTCAGACAGCCATAACCCAACAAATCTGTCACCACCAGCTGGACTCACTACCTCAACTCCTCTCTGGGTACTCCGGAGCAACTCCTCTCTCATTTCCTCCCCCGCCAACACGGACAGATGTTCATTACTTGCTCATTTCCCCCTTCCAATCGACCATCTATTAGTGGCCGCGTCTGGCTGGTTAGTTACGTGGCCCTAGCTGTTGCAGAATAACGCCTGTTTTTGTAAGACATTGATTGGTACACATGATTTCCTCTGTGGTCACCGAGTTATAGCGGTTGTGAAATCCTTCCACCCGCACGTGCACGGAGACAATCTGCTCACAGAGTCATAGAGACGCGCTGAATGGATCATCACGATGACAGCTGTCACATCATGAGGCGAATAGGCAGCTGATGGTCAGGGACCAGGTCTGCTGGATTAATGGCTGGGGGGGGTATTTCAGGGTCACATTTAATTCAATAAATGATGGCTCAAATTAGACTAATGATGTAAATTAAGAGCAAGGCTCCAAAGGGAAAAGGAGGTGCAAATCGAAATGCAGCCATACACGAAGGGCAAAAAAAATGAACAAGTCTGCCAAAATTTAGTTTCACGCTTAAGTCTCCCCAATTATGCTGATGTGTTGCCTCGCAAGCTGAGATGTGGGGGTACCCCAGAGGCTCACCTGGTAGAGTGCGTACCTCAAAAAGTTGAGTCCTTACTGTAATGTTCCAGGTTTGAATCATGTCATCCTCTCTCTCTCTCTCCCTCTCTCTCTACTGAGGGGTCCATTTTTCGTGTCACCATTAGTCGTCACATCCTGGGGGTGGACACGGACTTAGATGGAGTTTGAGGGATTAAGGCCAGATGCCCTTCCAGATACCTCTCGGTGGGTTCGAACCCGCAGCCTCTGGCTCGTCAGTTCCTGAAGCACACACTCTACCGCTGAGCTTAGAGCGGCCCCCTGTCTCTCCCTCTCGACTATCCTATCAAATAAGAGAAAGAAAGCTCAGATGTTATAAAGTTCATTTAGCAGCTATATGACTGTAGAAGTGTTTTCAGCTGCGATGTTTCCATCTATAAAACACTTCCAATGGGCCACACATCATCCTGCACCTCATCAGTCTGGACGTGTTTTCCTGCACTTTTCATACCTAGTCATTGTAGAAAGGGCCCGTAGTGTTGCAATGAGGTTCACAGGAAGCATGGAGTTATTTGGGTTGGACTGGACAGGACGCTCTGCGGCTGGATTGGCCAGGCACTCCTTCCCAGCCTTCACTCACATCACTCAGCAGGAGGATCTGGTTGACCAAAGGAAGGGACCGGAGCTGTGACGTTCCTCTCCTCCCAAAGAGAGGGCCCTTGTTCCTGGTTGGCCGATGAGAGCTGGCCTGCTGACAGAAGGCCTCCACCGGAGGAAGATGCTCTTCTTTGTTGGAGAGCTATGCCACACAGCACCCACTTCCTCCTCCTACTGTTTCATTCAGCGCTCCCCTCTCGGTAATTGCACTGCTTTGTCCACAAGTCGGGTATCAGATCGGTGCAGAATGGCTCGTTTTTGTACACTTGGTTGTTGTTTCATCTATCTGAGACCGAATCGTCGTTTTTAACCATCTGAGTGAGGACTATTTTGCTAAATGAGGACAGTTTGGCCACTCAGGGTGCATTTTAAGCTTAGTGCTCAGGTTAAGGTAAGGGTTAAGGCCTACATGAGGTATTCTCACAAAGATAGAAGTACAAGTGTTTGTGTGTGTGTGTGTGTGTGTGTTGTGTGTTTTATGCACGTGCGTATTAATGTGAATGTATCAGTTTTTGTCTGTACAATTTCCCCATGTGTGAAAGGAGGTCAAAGGGGGTGGCATAGCTCTCAGTAGGTAGGGTGGTTGTTTGGTAATCCGAAGATTGGTGATTTGAACCCTGACGACTGAAGAAATACAGCCTGTCAAAGTGTCCATGTCAAAGACACCAAACCTTCAACTGCCCCCTGGTGCTGCCGCTGCTCACTGCTCCTATACAATAGATGGGGTAATGCACAGAACACATGTCATTGTATGCATGGACATTGACAGAAGGATACATATAAGCAAAGACTATCTTTATATTTTTATGCATATTTCTGAATTGTTGTCCGTGGGGCCATGTGGATGTTTTTCATATTTCCTATTTCTTATCTTGGAACTGGTTCCATCAGCCCTCGAGGTGCACTGCGGCCATAAGAGTTATGCACCCTTGTCTCCACAGATACACGGTGCAAGATTTGGCTCTCAGAGCGGGAATATTAACGTGTCTGCAGTGTTCCACCGAGCAGAGTTTTGTGTCTGCTCGTGTATGTGCCTAGACTTGAGTAAGACAACATTTGACTGGCACACAGTCCTAAAGGAAGGCGACAGGATGTCATCTTCCATGTGTTGTTATGGGATATAAAATCCATGGTGACAGCTCATTGAACGTAGAGATCTCAATGTTCCCCCGTTCGATCTGCGTCCATTTGTCTTGAAATCTCAGTTTATTCTCATAAATTCAGGAATATTGTATCACTGCTGCTGTGATTTAAGGTCTAATTTTGATGGGTTTTTGGTGCCGCTTTATTCTGGAATGGGATTCTCGGAGTCTTGTTAAGAGGAGCTATTTCTATGCAGACCTGCAAAACCTGGAGAGCTGGTACAGCTGGTGACGGTTTATTGGAGGTAATTGCTGTTTTTCTGGCATTTCCTCGGCCCATCTGCTGCAGACATGTGGAGCATGTGGTATATTCCCATCTACACACACACACACAGAGAGATGGGGCTGAGTGTATGCAAACATACGCATAACACAAACAACAGTGTTCACAAGTGCATATTGTGCACGCGTGCGTGCGCACACACACACACACACACACACACACACACACACAGATACACATAGAGATGCACAAAAATAAACAAATTAAGCATTTATTCTGTTTATCTACAAAGCTTCTTTCAGCTTCTTCACTGTTTTTCAGGGGTCACCACAGTGGATGTCACAGTTTCCACTGGTACCATGTGAGGGCGCGGCACCAACAGTGACCTCCACCCATCCCGTATGGCCTTGTCAATCCACAGTCTGATTGGAAAAGATTCTTCTTTCCTGACACAACCACAAACCATATGGATGAGGGCACGGGTTACCATGGATACGCTGGATACCACCCCCGTATTCGTGGACTTGTGACTCATGGACTTGTGCTCATGCCTGTCGCCATGTTTGTCTAGAGGACCGCACGTCTAAAATGAGTTAGGTTCATATGGACACAGGTATTGCATCTTCAGCAGACTGCATCCCCACAGCTCATCTTTGCACATCCTTCGTCATGACTGCCAAGCTAGAAGATACCCACACAAAGGCATATAAACCCATCCAAAAACCAACCTGGCACAGACCTTATGCCCGTGTACACAAACACAAATGCGCACATCGCATCACATTCCCTCCCAGTTCTTTACTCTCTGTCGTAAGAACTGCCATCGTCCAGCTCTGACTGGAGCAGATGAAGCTATATCATATATCTCTGTGGGTCTGCTGACAGTAGATGGCCTCTATAACATCCTAACTTAGCCAGCAGTCTCTCTACACCTGCATGCCTGCTTGCTTGTCGGTAGTCTGTGGAGTCTGATGATGAGCCCCCCCCTCCATCAACGGTCTAGCACCTTGGTCAGAGGTGGAGACCTATATAATGGTCAGGTGACAAGAGCTTATACCCAGGACCACCCGTCACCCATCATGACTGCAACGGGCTGCTTTTCTCTCAGGGAGTGCTCCTCAGTCTTCGTCTCAATAGACTTCCCACAAGGTAGTGGGGCAGTGGTTGGCCAAAGATGGCCTCTGGGGACCACTGCAGCTTTATACACTGGGCTGCTTCCCTGTTAACCACAAGGGCTAACTAGTAGCAGTAAGCTGGAAGCAGGAGGTTAGAGAGCAGGTGAGCATGAAGCAGACATGCATCTCCCCTCTGATACTGCACTACTGCACTAGACGCATCACATCACCCTGTGTGAGTTGATGCCTCAAACACAGCATTTACAGACACATCCGTCTATCCATCCATCCTTACAACCATTATCCATCCATCCATCCATCCATCCATTGTCAACTGTTTAACCAGAGCCAGGTCACAGAGGTGGCAGTTCCAGCAGGGGACCCTGATCATGCCCACACCATGTACCTCAAAAGCATGCATCATGACACAGACACGCACTTCAACCAGATTTAGTCTCCGCCTCGGCACGATGAGTCTCAGGCTATGATCATTCTGAATTTGTGCTGTGGGTTCACCACCTCATCTCACACTATCTCTCAGCTGAATTTGGAACAATAAGTGAGCGTTCAGTTACATCATGCCGCGGAGAAGACCCGATCCCCTGCTGACCAATCAACTGCAGGCTAAGCACGATAACCCTTTAGCATGCAGTGCTTTTAGTGCACCACAGGGCCAGAAACATCCGCTAAGGCTGGTTCCATTTGTAACGAACTCTCTTTTCTTTGTACACCGGGGAGCTTATTTGCACTTGAGCTGTGATGGGCCAGATAACTGCTATTAAAACAGCCGTGCCCTCCAATTTCCTTGCTCATGATAGTAGAAAGTTTTGCCCACTTATTGTGGGCCGTTTGCGGTGTCTCCAGCTCAGCGGGAGCAGGGTGGAATAAAGAATGAGGCAGGGAGCATTTTCATCTATTTCTCAAGTGGGAACACGTTGGGGGCTGCAGTAGCTCAGTGGTAGAGCGGGCGTTTCGGGAACTGACTGGTCAGATGTTGCAGATTCGAGCCTACCGCAGGGGAAGGGCATCCGGGCTTAACCCCCCCCCCCTAAGCTCCATCTCAGTCTGTGTCCACCCCCACAATGAGGGGCCCAGCCATGACACATAAAAGTGGACCTCTCTCTCGAGCATGAATCCACTGGGAGAGCTGGGAGGAGAACAGGCTATGTACACAGCCAGTCGTACAGATGATCCGGACATACGGGCTAATTTTGGGATCTTTTCTAGAGGAGCAGATGGACGGGAGATGGGAAACAGAGAGCGAATGGTACCCTTGCTTACCACATGAGGTCACGCGTTAGCCATGAGGCATTTAAGTCGACCCAACGTTAGCTTAGCTTACAGTTTGGAATGCAGCGCAGCAAAAGTCGCTCCAACTCCCGCGGCCCGATGGAGGAGAAGGAGACCGGGACTGTTTTCTTGCGGGATTTTCGAGTCCAGCGTGTTGGGAGGGCGATGGAGAACGGGCAATGCACCAAGGACTCCACCCCGTGGCCTGTGAGTGACGTGGAACTAGATCTAAGCAGAAAGCCCGTCAGAACTCCGAGACGTCCGAGCAACCTATCAAAGCAAGCTAATAACACACTCTTTGACCGGGCGGTGAGGTCATAAAAATGCAGTCAGAGGGGCAAGGGAGGGGAACATCGCTTTAAATCACCATGGCATATACATTTACTGTCAGGGCTGCTTGAAATGGCCTCGGGGGTATTTTCTCACCGGCACCCCTCGATCCCTGTGCCCCGGCCCTTTGATTCCGTAATTCCATTCCAGTATTTTCATAGGGTGATCGGGGAGCATATTTTCTCAGAGACCTGGGCTTTTGGCAGCTCCGCCTGCTGTCAAGAGGCTCATGGGCCCATGACAGGCCTCGGTTTGTTTAACTTCATCCCGTTTTTGGGCACCGACTGACACGTTGTGGAGGCTTCAAGACAGGGGAAGAGGAGAGGAAAGTAGCTGAGGTGTGGAAAGGTCAGGAGACAGGAGCTGGTAAAGTGGTGGAAGTGCTTACGTTGACCGTGTTTCAGTGTTCGATGTCAACTCGTAAATAGAAAATGACACTGTCCACTGCGAGTCAACTCCTTGTTCCCCGAGTGTCCGAACACACCGTGTAGGTTGTGCGTCAGCGTGACCTGTGTGCACGTTGCACCAGTGCCACAATGGGGTGGGATGATGGCGGGGTGGTCAGCACTGTTGCCCCAGAGCGAGAAGGTCCCGGGTCCCTTGTGTGTGGAGTTTGCATGTTCTCCTCGTGTCTGCGTGGGTTTCCTGCACATACTCGGGTTTCCTCCCACCATGCAAAACAGATGCATGTTGGGATCAACACGCCTGCCTGTGCCCCTGAGCAAGGCAGTAGGAAGAAGATCCGGAGTTGGTCCCTGCTGCTCACTGCTCCTGTACAGTAGGAGTAATTGTAATTGGATATTGGCAGAGTACTGACTGTACATTTTCTGCACATTAACTAACAGTCCATATGACTTCCATCACGTCCTGACTGCCTGCTTCACACGGACACTGTGAAGTGGCTGCCTTTGCACCGGTTCAACAGAATTAAATTAAGCTTGTCTGAATGGGGTTTTCATTTTCAGCAAAGCAACAAGGCAGAGAGGCGAGCCGGGCGGGTCAGAAACACTGGCAGCCTTCATCGGGAGGCTGGTTTGTTTGAGTGGTGTAAAGGTGATCGAGGTGAATTCTGTGAACTCCCACCTTGAATGAAACCACATGGGCAGTACCAAGCGATAGAGGGGAAATTAATGGCGGGAGGCAGAAAAATATATTTGCTATATATATATTTTTTTTCTTACTCGTGGGAATTATGCCAAAACCAGAAACAAAAACATCGACATCTTGCGACAGCATATATTTAGACACACTCCCTCACAGACATTAGATGGAGTTGATGTACAGATAAGAATAATAATAATAATAATAATAAGATATTAATTCCCTTATCAGTCCCACAAGGGGAAATTTGGATTTCTCTGCATTTTTGACCCAACCTATTGTATAGGAGCAGTGAGCTGCCAACATATGGTGCTCGGGGAGCAGTTAGGGGTTCAGTGTCTTGCTCAAGGACACCTCGACATGCTGTATGCAGGACCGGGGATCGAACCTGTGACCTTCCGATTGCCAGACGACCGTTCTACCCACTGAGCTATGCCCCCCCTGCCCCCCCCCCTCCAATC
>OMLC01096731.1:0-13520 GCA_900302585.1 Regalecus glesne | reverse complement strand
GTAAGGATGTCCAGGGTTCTGTTATGCAGAAAGGGATGTTTTCCCAGCGTGGTTTAGGTCCACTTGTCCCCTTTTAAAGGCACGGTTCAATTCAAAGTTATTCCAAGTCATCACTTTTATCCTATGATGAGATGTTTTTATTGTATTGTGAATGGTCCCTTACAAGGGGACAATGTCCCCATCCACAGCATGCATTGCCTTCCTTATGTTGAGTTTTACCTTCACCTATCCCCCGTCTGTACAGAGAGCGGAGTCTTGTTTCCTCGTGCTATTAAACTATTTAATGGGGTTGTTTTACAGCCACTGGAAAATGAAACATTAATCAGAATGTTGCTTTGCTATTGTCATCTAATATCGACTGTGCATGAGCAATGTTTGGCAGAACAATTAAATCTCAGTCTTGGATGAGAAACATGTTGTCCTGTTTGCATTCTACTGGAACAGTATGTAAAGAAATAGACGGACAAAATACATTTTCAAAACTGGAACTGTTCTTCAAATTTTTCCCTAGTTAAGATTATAAACCTCTTGAGTTTTGAGATGCTGTAAAATGTGAGATGTCCACACTAAACAATAACCTATCGGCCTCACCTAGACATTCATCCTGATAGATGGTCAAATCATAAATTATATATCACAAATCAATCTGCTTTTCTTCCTCCCGTCTCAAATGCAAATACAGCACTTCTCTATATTCTTTTCTCCCTTTTATCTTTTTATAGGTCACTTTTTGTTGACAAACTTGTTACTGGACCTGATTAAACGGTCGGCGCCATCTAGGATCATTAATGTATCTTCCAGTGCTCATGTCTGGGGAACCATCAACATAGAAGACCTCAACAGTGAGAAGAGTTACAGCAAGCAGGGGGCCTACAGCCAGAGCAAGTTGGCCAATATTCTTTTCACTCGCTCACTGGCTAAGAGACTAGAAGGTCTGTATGATCCCTAATCCCATTCCACATCCTGCAGCTAAAATAATCTGACATTTGCTGAGATTATCATATACCACTTCCACCCCCATACAGTGGAAACCATGAGAAATGTGAACACCCCAAAACCCATTGAAAGAAACTATATATACGCAGAGAAACATATTTTCATGGTCAATACACCAAGTAGTCAAAAAGGTCAAAATAATAACCCGATTCAACCTATTTTGAACTGTATCTACGGTTTCTAATAGCCTGAGTTCGAGACGTAGGTGCTAGTTTTCTCAGCAGTCACTCAAGGTAAAATCATGGACAGCTATATTTGCAGGTCATTCACATTTTCACCATCTGCCAAATGTCCCAGTCCGACGACATGCCTTAGTTACTCTATGTCCATCAAACATTCAAGATTAACTCTGCTGCTGTAAATCTCTGCAAATTTCCACAGCTGGCGACTGCTCATTTGTAATGGTATGAATCTGTGGTGCAAGTTCCCCCGAAACATGTTCTTTCTCCTTCCCTCGGTCTAAACCAAGTCTATTAAGCTGCAATAGCACAGCATGCACCTCGAAGTCAGGTGTCAATCTCACCACAGGGTGTTGGGAAAGGGCATCCAGCCTTAATCCCTCATGCCTGGTAAATGTGAGGCCATGTATTGTAAAGCACTTTGAGTGGTCATTAGACTAGAAAAGCCCAATCTAAAAATACATCCATTCACCATGATATGCATTAAAACTCTGTCCTCTACTTTCAGAGGACTTTCGGGTAGCTGTTGATCAGTGTTTTACAAACTGTGATGCCCTGTATACTAATGGATTTGTTTCCCTTCAGAATTTCTTTTCTCAAGTATGCTTAAAACGTTTGCACTCAGGCTACTATGAGCTACTCTGTATGGAAGCCTCCACCTTATGCCCCACCTTATGTTAACACTGTATTCACATACTGTATCAGGGACGGGCGTGACGGTCTATTCTCTCCACCCCGGGGTTGTCCAGACTGACCTGTGGCGCCATCTCAATGGCCCTCAGCAATTTGTCATGAAGATAATAAGTCCATTCACCAAAGATCCCATCCAGGGAGCCCAGACCAATATCTACTGTGCTGTGGAACCAGAGCTGGAGAAAGAAAGTGGTGGCTACTACAGGTAACTTGCATGTCACCAAGCACCTCACAATGGAGCCATGTGTAGCCATTTGTATCGAGGGCTTGCCCTAAAAGGGAACCCAATTCCACTTTTTACTGGTTAATTGCCCCATTTCGTCAACTCACCAGCTGTTGTTTTATTTGGTGAGCATTTTTTATGATTCACAGGTGGAGCCAATTGCGTCCTCATTGGAGCAATACTTTTAATCTGTGTAAACCTTGAGCCTCCAGAGCACAGGTGTTGAATACATCATAAATACATGTTTTCTTGTTGGAAAATATTTTGTAAGAAAATTAACAGTCATTTTAATATATGGTATTTTGAAGGTCATTCTTTTAAAGTGCAATATGGGGGAGGCAGTGGTAGCTCAGTGGTGGAGCCACCACTTTGGAAACTGACGAGGCAAAGGCAGTGGGTTTGAACCCAGAATGCAGTGTCAGGAGGGGCATCTGGCCTTAATCCCCCAAACTCCATCTAAATCCATGTCCAACCCAACAACATGGGGATTAATCGTGACATGTAAAACCAACCTCTTCATTCTCTTAAAATACAATATTGCGTAGAACAAAATCTCAATGTGTCAACTATAATCTGGGTAAATCTGACTATTTTTAAGGGGGTTTAATCTTCTTTTGCAAGCCACTGTATATGTATGCCTAAGAGTACCTGCCAATGTCCTTCCGTCTCCACAGCGACTGTGCGCCAGCCACTTGCTCAAGCGCGGCAAAGGATGACGACATGGCGAAGAAACTATGGGAGCTCAGCTGTCAGATGCTGTCTATATCATGGGATTAAACGCCTCTGGATGGAAAATGCATTTACATTTACAGTTCCAAAGGGCAAAACACAAGTTACTCCAAGTTACGTGCAATGCTTTAATTTAATCAAATCCTGTTGCTTTTAGTGTACGAGACTTGGCAACATAGTACTTTGCTTCAATATCACAACTGTGTATTATTTGGTATGAAGAGGAGCACCTTTATCGTTCAGTGCCAGCGAAAACCTGATGACTCAAACCTACACACACAACCTCCTCTGAATGGTCAGGAAATCCCTTCCACACTGTATTTGACTTTGTCAGTGACTTGTCTCTGTAAAGGTGCTGTCCAATTGAAACCTGCTGAGGCACTATTTTCTGATAATAAAATCATTGGAGCCATATTTTTCCTCACTCCCTAGATCTGTATCTACATGAGAACATTATTTAGTTTTATGGTTATGGGAAAGGCGGCCAACGATGATAATGCCTTTAATGGTTAACTAGAGGGGCATCAGCACACAGCATTAACTAGTGCAGGGTTGTGGCATGGATCATTGGGATGTTGTTGGCTCGGGTGTCATAGTCACTGTAATCGGGAAGAGGAGCCGCAGAGTGTTTCTTTGGAGGTTTCACAGGGGCGGATGAAGGATTGTTTGAGGTAAGATGATTGGGTGTAAGACCAACTGTGTTGAAAAGCGTGTCTCTAGAGCTTTTGAACATCTGGGACGCTGGATTGGGAAAAATCCTTGGTGGTTTTTAATGATTCCCTTGGTCCTGTCTGCCGGTCTGACCGGGGGATTTTACTTCCTCGAAGAAAGTGAGCACAAAGGCAGAGGCATTGAGTACCAGTTTACACCAGTGAATGGACTGGCCAAGGAAGAGAGGCGAATCGTCAAGTCGCACTTTCCTCTGGATGAGAATCACTTCTTTCCTCAGAGACAGTTTACAGAAGGCATTTATGGAGCTCTTATTTTTACCAACACAACAGATATCCTCACAGAGCAGGCTTTTAAGAAAATCCATGAGCTCAATGACAAGGTTTTAAGAATGCAAGTAGAAAATCAGAACTTCAGTCACCTCTGTGCTCTGAATAGGGGAGCGTGCTGGTCAAATTCAGTCTTGGACATCGTCAACGAGACCTCAGGCTCTTGGACAAATCTCAAATACCCGGTTCACAATGGGGTTTTTCTTGGTTCGCAAATCGGGGGAGTGCAACTGCTCCCACAGACAAATCAAATAGAAAGCGCACAAGCAATCAGACTTTTTTACTTTCTGAGGAAAGACAATGAGACTCTGAACAACATGTGGCTAAAGATGTTCATAGCCACAGCATCAGAAATGAAGGGGGAGCAGGTGAGTACCACAAGAAGATTTACTTTGCCTAAAATCATGTTTACACACAATAAGGCACTTAAAATTTGTATTTCTTCAACTATGTTTTTAATCCACCATGTTCTCTTGTTTTCTAAATGTGTACAGACAGAGGAACCAACTGTGTCTTGTTTTGCAGGTGGACATTTCTTACTTCACGTCCCTGTCAAGAGAAGAGGAGCTTGAGCGCAGCTCAAATTCCATCATCCCGTTCTTTTCAGTGACTTACACGTTGGTCATCAATTTTTCCATCTTCTCTTGCATGAGGTAATGGCTCAACAGCTCAATCTCGACAAGCCCATCTATAACGCAGGCTGTTTCTATATGCTCTGATGCAAACATGTTTGTTTTCAAGTGAATGAAGGGATTTCTCCTACAGTTGGATATATATCTGAGTTATAGTCTAACGGAGCTAAAGATGAGTCTGGTCCTGATTCAGTTTGTGTCGGTGTTGTTGTTTCTCCAGGTTGGACTGTGTGAGGAACAAAGTGTGGGTTGCTGCCTTTGGAGTTATCTCTGCTGGCCTCGCAGTCACATCTGGTTTTGGCCTGCTTCTTTATTGTGGAATGCCTTTTACCATGACTGTGGCAATGGGCCCCTTCCTCATTCTCGGTAACATCACAAACCAAACATAAAAGGTGTTAGATTATGGGCTTTTTGATATAAATTGAGCTCATCTGCAAAGAACAAACAGAGAGGGGTATTCTAGGGTGGGTCTAGAATACCCAGAGGGGTATTCTGTTAATTCTTTTTAACATTAGCATGGGCTCAGCACTCTCTGGGTAGTGCACATGCTGTTACATGGCTACCTTTTAAACAGTCTTATTTAAGTTAAATAGTTCAGGCAGCATGGTGCAGCTTCTCAAACATTTCGTGACCCTTCTTCAAATGGGATCAAAACTAATTTTGAGGTAATTAAGCTCGTGTCCAATAACATGTTGAAGTATTATCATGTCTCCTTCACCAGAAAAACACTCTTGCTCTTACATTAGTCACATAACTCTGATTTTGATCCATCCACCCACAAATTACAGCCACTTAATCCAGTTCAGGTTTGCCGAGGGTTAGGGTTAGGTGAAGGGGACCACGAATAGTTTGCCAGTCCATCACAGGACTCGCACCTATGGGCTATTTAGAGACTCCAGTTCACCTAACGTCCATGTCTATGTCACCTGACATCCATCCATGACTGTGTGAAGAAATGGCAATAATCTGCATAAACACAGAGAAAATAGACACCGTGCCATGCACTCAGCTGTTGTGCCTGAGCACAGATTGTTACTACTACTACTACTACTACTACTACTACTACTACGTTTGGCTGCTCTCATTAGGGGTCACCACGACAGATCATCCATCTCCATCCCTTCCTTTCCTCTGAATCTTCCATCTGCATGTCCTCCCTCACCACATCCATAAAGCTCCTCTTTGGTCTTCTTCTTCTCCTCTTTCCTGGCAGCTCCATATTCAGCTTCCTTCTCCCAGTATACCGGCATGTCTCCTCCACACATGTCCAAACCATCTCAGTCTGGTCTCTCTTGCTTTGTGTCCAAACCGTCCAACCTTTAGCTGTCTCTAATATGCTCATTCTTAATCTTGTCCATCTCCCTCACTCCCAATGCAAATCTCAGCATCTTCGACTCTGTCGCCTCCAGCTCCGCCTATCACAGATCGCACTATCCAAATGATGTACAAGCCTTTGATAATACTTGTATCTGGGTGTACTTTTCTAAGGGATGGGCTGAGACATCTTCAATCATAGTTACATTTTTTTTTCTATCAACAGGAATTGGTGTCGATGATATGTTCATCATGATATCTTGCTGGCAACGAACTCGGGTAGAGGCCAGAGTAGAGGACCGCATGGCAGCCACGTACAGAGAAGCGGGCGTCTCCATCACCATTACTACTTTGACTGATGCGCTGGCTTTCTACATTGGTTGCTTGACACCCTTTCCTTCTGTGCAATCCTTCTGCGTGTACACCGGCACAGCTGTGGTATTCTGCTATCTGTACAACATCACTTTCTTTGGAGCCTTTTTAGCACTTAATGGGAGACGGGAAGAGAGCAACAGGCACTGGTTCACTTGCATGCGAGTTCCACAACCAGAATCTGAGAAATACAATATATGTTGTGTTGGAGGAGCTTTTGATCACTATACAGGTCAAGAGAAACCATTGCCAATCAACAGATTTATTGAGAACTATTATGGGCCGTTTCTTACGAACAAGTACACCAAAGCCTTTGTGGTTCTGCTCTATGCCGTGTATCTGGCTGCGGGTATTTATGGATGTACCACCATTAAAGAAGGCATAGATCTGAAAAACCTGGCACCTGATGACTCGTATGTAGGAGAGTACTATGAAGATGAGGACGTGTACTTCTCTGAATATGGCCCAAGTGTCATGGTTGTTGTGACGGACAAAGATTTCCCGTATTGGGATAAGGGGGCTCGAGCTCAACTAGATACTTGCCTGGAAGCCTTTGGAAATCTAACCATAGAGGACCGATTAATGGTAGACCCAAATCTGACTGTCTCCTGGTTACATGCGTATCTAGACTATGGCCAACGCGGATCTTTAGATCTAGACAACAAAGAGAGTTTTTTCAACAATCTAACAGCTTTCTTCGATGCATCCCCTGAAACGTACCAGTTTAAACAAGATGTAAATTTTTCATCACATCCGAATATAATTTATGCCTCTCGCCTGTTTATTCAGACCGTTAACATCAGATCGTCCACCGATGAGAAGCAGCTGGTCAATAAGTTCAGGGAGACGGCTGAATCGGATGCTTGCTCATACTCAATAGAGGTTTACCACCCAGCGTTCGTCTTCTTTGACCAGTATACCGCCATCGTCTCCAACACCATACTGAATGTCATCGTGGCCACTCTTGCCATGCTGGCAGTCTCTCTCTTGCTCATTCCCAACCCAGTCTGTTCCTTCTGGGTAACCTTTGCCATTGCTTCCATCATAGTGACTGTTGCTGGGTTTATGGCGTTATGGGATATACGTCTAGACTCGATATCCATGATCATTCTGATCATATCTATTGGGTTTTCTGTGGATTTCTCCGCTCACATCTCATATGCATTTGTCTCGAGGTACGGGGACAAAGCCAATGAAAAAGCCATAGCGGCCATCACGAGCTTGGGCTTCCCCATCATTCAGGGTGCGATGTCCACCATCATCGGAGTGGTGGTGTTATCTTTCTCCGTCAGCTACATTTTCAGAACATTTTGTAAAATAATGTTCATGGTTATAGCCTTTGGAGCAGCCCATGGCCTTCTTTTTTTGCCTGTGTTTCTGATGTTCCACGGGGTGTGTGACCGGAGCAATGAGAAAGATCGTCTTGGACACGACGTCTCAGACGGCTCAGATCACATCAATGTGAACAAGGTGATCCCAAAGGACCATGTCAGTCTGTTCTCTACTGGTGTGTCAACTCAGCCTCAAGACAGAAACCCTTACAAAGGCATGTGTAATACTGGGTTTAATCCCGACTGCCCATAGAACCTCTTGGCTTGTGAAGTCTGAGGCTTATGATGAAGGCTTAAATGTCCCCAGCCAATTTGAAGCTGAGCTGTTACCTGTACATATCTAATCTGACAAGTGTAAATTGAAACTAGGACTGTAACTAGGGTTTGGGTTTTGTCTGAAATACATTTTGAGTTACCTGAGGATATTTTGTCAAGACCGTGTAATGAACTGGACTGAATATTGTGTGTATTATGCTGGGCTGAAAACAAAGACATGCGATTTGGATCGGTCTGATTTAAAATAAAAGCTGTGCTGTGCTTCAAATACTGCCTTTGTGAAATTCATCAGTTATATGACGATCAAACTGCCACTGCTGAATCTTTTAAACAAGTCAATTGATCTGAATTCCGGTTTGATTTGAATCAGGCGACACATTAACTTGCCAATAACGGTCTCGATTATTAATGATTATTTGGTTTGTTGAACTTTGCTTTGCTGAACTCATTAACTTAAATAAGACTGTGGACCCTTATTTAGACCAATCATCTTTGCTAAGGACCTTGATTAGTAGAAGATACACATTGGAGTCTACCGATTAAGGTCGTTAGTAAACAACTGACTAATAGAATCAGGTGTCTAAGTGATTGGTTGGAACAAAGACCTGCACCCATAGCGGCTCTTTCTGGATCACTTTGGCCACCCCTGTGCTAGAGCCTATCCCAGCGCTCATTGTGTGGAAGGCGTGGAAACACCCTGGACAGGTCACCATACCATCTCAGGGCTTGAGTAGATAGGGGTTCAGTGTCTTGCTCAAGGACACTTTGACAGGCTTTCTGCAGAGGCCGGGGATCAAACCACCAATCTACTGATTACTAAATGACCACCTGATAGTGTATGGTATTTTCCATCTGGGAATAATCTAAAAACATATCAACAGTCACAAGAAAATGTTTCTTCCCCTCTGGCATAAGTTCAATAAAATCCATCAGCAGATGATCTGATGGTTGGTCAGGGCGAGGGTGACCTGAGGCCTGTGTAGTTCACCTGGTAGACTGCGTACCACTTAAGGCTGAGTCCTTACTGCAGAGGCACGAGTTCGAATTCAACTCGGGCCCTTTGCTGCTCGTCATCCCCTCTCTCTCCCTCTCTTGACTCGACTATCGTATTGAGTAAAATTGCAAAATGGCACAAAAACAACAACCCAAACAAGCAAACAAGCAAAAATCCTTCCAATAGGTCATAAGAGACCAATTCATGAGACCTGGATCTGTATGTACCACAGTCTTGTTTGAATAATAAATAACAGAAATCCCAGAACACCTCTATCAAATTCCTACTTCTCCTATATTTATCACCTGGAATTCCTTTTAAATGAGAAATTATACTGGTCAATTTTACCATCATGTTTACTTAGAATAAGATAGCACTGTTGTGTTCTGGCTGTCTGCCTTGACACAAGGGGCACGTTGTCCCCCCAAAACAACACACTACAGAAGTACATAGACTATGTATGCAGGACTACTGGATTAAATATATGATCTAGAAAAGTGCACACTAACCCAACAATGTAAGGTGCATGTGTGTAAGTCAGCTGTTCAGCAACCTGACTGTCTGGGGAAATAAAGTATTACTGAGTGAGACAGGTGGTGTGCAATTTGATGCTCTGGTAGTGTTTTTTAGACAGGAGAGAGAACGGAAAATGAGAGGAGTGGGTGGTGTCAAATTATGATTTTTTTTGCCTTTTCTTTTCCCTGGGGAGCATGGTGGTCCAGTGGTTAATGCTTTTGTTTAACAGCAAGAAGGGCCTGGGTTCAAACCCCAGGCAATCCCAGGTCCCTTCTGTGTGGGGTATGCATGTTCTCCCCATGTCTGTGTGCGTTTCCTCCCACCATCTAAAGTACATGCACGTTAGGGTTAATACTCCTGGCTGTGCCCCTGAGCAAGGCATCAGGACAAATAACTCGAGTTGCTCCATGGGGGCAGCAGCTGCCCACTGCTCCTATACAATAGGATGGGCTAAATGCAGAGGACAAATTGCGTAACTCAACTTCTTATAAATTGTGAATTAAAGCATTCATTTTAATGAAATGGTAGAACAAACTATAGCCCTTTGGCTGAAAGCCCAAATATTCTGTGCACTTTTGAGTTTAGTGAATTGAAACACTTTAAAGAAATGATGTTTGATTGTGGATATAACCAATATTATTTTATTTATTTGTTTTTCCACATAATTCTGATGTTCTTTATAGCCTAGTTGACAATGTCCAAAGGTCAGTTTTGCCTTCAACTGCATAACAAGGACACCATTCAAATGGAGGAGAGATTCAATTATGTAAATATTGTTTTAAACATCCATCCATCCATCCATCCATCCATCGTCAACCGCTTATCCGAGATCGGGTCACGGGGGAACTGGAGCCTATCTCCGTTCTCATTGGGCGAGAGGCGGGGTACACCCTGTATAGGTCGCCAGTCTATCACAGGGCAGAGCAGTTAGGGGAACGGTGTCTTGCTCAAGGACACCTCGAAAGGCTTCTCAGCAGGACCGGGGATCGAACCTGCAACCTTCCGATTGCCAGGCGACCGCTCTACCCACTGAGCCATGCCGCCCCTGTTTTAAACATTAAAAACCAAAAAAAAGCCAAGAGATACATTTGTCCTGGCTCATTACAGATGAGCTTTGATAGATTATCTTCATTCGAATTCTTTGTTCTGCCTTGTGCTGATCATATCTGATTAAACATACTGCAATGAAATATGCATCATAGACCCCGCTCTTACTTAACACACATTCTATGCCCATTTTATGTGTCACGATTAGTCCCTAAATTGTGAGGGTGGACGCAGACTTAGATGGATCTTGAGGATTGAGGTCGGATGCCCCTCCTGACATGCCTGGGTTAGATCTTCCTGCCTTTGGCATTATGCATTATAAAAATTATATATATTAAACAATTAATTGAGGTATAGATAAAATTCACTCTGGTTATATTAAAGGTTTTGAGCGGTTTTCTTTTTTCTAATTATGGCCTGTATGTTGATGCAACAATTAACTAATAATGTTTACATTATTTTTATTTACTTTTATTCTATATTATTGACAATTATATTAACCCTGTGATAGACTGGCGACCTATACAGGGTGTACCCTGCCTCTCGCCCAATGAGAACGGAGATGGGCTCCAGTTCTCCCGCGACCCGATTTCGGATATGCGGTTGACAATGGATGGATAGATTGTTAATAATTTTCCCATCGAGGCAAATTTGTCACTTGTGATATCGGGCCATACAAACACACTGACTTGAGTACAGAGTTTAATTGATTTCTGAGATGGACAGAGATATCTTGTTCCTCTTCCCCTCCATCACATGGCAGTGATAAGAATTTTATGTTGAGCCTATTTTGCTGGTCTTGACTTCTTCGATATGGTCTTATCATTTGCAAGGCACCATAAATGTGTGCACTGAAGTCCTTCATCTCCATGGCCACGATCACAGCCATTCATTAATGTTTGATAAAGAACACGCCAATAAGAATCAAATGCTGGTCACGTACTGATGTCATTACTCGACATAAAAGCAGACAGTGTGGATGAGGCATCAGTTCAGATTTGACAGAGTTCAGCTGGCGTCTTTCAGGTTATACATTACATTATCTTGATATGAGACAACAGGTCGAGCGATATTGACTTGAAAGTACTTTTTAATTTCTTTTTCCTTGGTTTACACTGATGTACAGCAAGCATGGAGGAAGCTGAAGATGGCATTGCTGTGGTGGGCATAGGGTGCAATTTCCCAGGGGGTAAGACTTGAGTTTTAAAGTTGTCAAATCAATTTTAATGCATTCATTCCTTTTTTTTAAAAGCAGTATTTTTGATATTTATCTGCCTATATATTCACCTGAACTCTAGTTTAACAGCTTGCAAAAAAACCCCACTATGCCTTGTTAGTAATCTAGTTCTTGGTATACAGCAGTAACTTTTGGTATTCGCTCATCTGATGTTCAACTGTTGATTGATTTTTTTTCAATGAATATGAAATCCAATATGATTTTGACTTTCCCAGCACAGCTTCTGCATTATTTAGATGTCTTTTCACAATGTCATGATGAAGCTAAAATCGCAAGACGTGCAACTGGATTGCATACAATTGAGTTAACTGCTGAATCTGTTATTTTCTATTCATACCGTATATACTGTTCATATTTTGAAATATTTTCCCCTTGCTTATATTGCTTCTATATTTTTAATGCCTGTTTAGATTTTATGCCGCTCTAGTTTTGCTTTCTGCTTTGCTGTTACAACACCGCAAATTTCTCCCTGTGGGACTAATAAAGGAATATCTTATCTTATCTTATCTTATCCTACATGTTAATGTCACATAGGAGAGGGACTTGACAATTTCTGGAAGGTTCTTTTTTCTGGGAAGAACTGCTCTACACCAATTCCCAAAGAGAGATTTGACCTCACCAGCTGGTATGACAGCGATACAAACAAAGCTGGCAAAACTCACGCTGCGAAAGCTGCTCTCATCGAAGGGTTAGTTCCTTAATCCTCCACATCTTTGCATTTCCAATCCATTGCGATTCCTGATTACTAATGAATGCCTCAGTAACTGGTACTCACAGCTACATAAGTCTCTGTTAATATCTGACCATAAAGATAAATGGTACATTCATCTTTTTTCACACTATAACACTGACATAAAATTGCCGTGAATTGTTTTTCCAGGTTCAATACATTTGACCACAAGTTCTTTGGCATCAGTGACAGTGAAGTGGAACAGATGGACCCCCAACAAAAACAGCTTCTTCAGTGTGTTTACAGGGCTCTAGAGGATGCTGGAATACCAATGGAGAAGGCCAGTGGGACGAGGACGGGGGTATTTTTTGGTAAGATGATAAAAATAGGTATCCTTAATAATGGTGCACCCTTGATTTGAGTTTATAAATGGTTTAATATAAGAATGTTTGAGTCTTGTGTTGATCAGAATTGGATAATATTCAATGGGTATTTCATTAATATAGGGGGCGGCATGACTCAGGAGGTAGGGTGGTGATCTACTAATCGAAGATTAGTGGTTCGATCTCCGGCTGCCGGAGAAAGCGTGTTGTGGTGTCCTTGAGCAAGACACTGAACCCCTAATTGCTCCCTGAGCACCATGCTGTGGTTGAGCTGACTGCTACTGTATAATGGGTTCGGTTAAATGCAAAGAGAGAATTCAACCGGTCTCGGTCATGCTGTAATAAAACACTTTCACTGTAGAAGCAGTAGTAGATGTTTAGCGTATGGTGCTTGCTGAGTTCATAAGAGTAAAAATATTACCCAAATTTTGCTTACCCAGGTAAATATTTTTATGTTGTTTGCTTTTTTTTTCATTATAGGTCTCATGAACAGAGATTATGAGCAGTCAGCTGCACATGTGCATCCCACTGTGATTAGCCACTGGACGGGTACAGGGCTCGCTATGAGCATAGCAGCCAACCGAGTCTCCTTCATCTTCAACTTCACTGGACCCTCAATATCTATAGACTGTGCTTGTTCATCATCACTTGTGGCACTTCATCTAGCGTGTCAATCCATTAAACAAGGTATGTATGTATGTGTTTTGTAACAAAATATTAGAAATAAAAAAACCTGGACGAAACAGTGGCCAAGTCAGACCCAAGGAGTATATAGTGCAATGCCTCTTTTTCTTCATATGTTTTGTGTGTGTGTGTGTGTGTGTGTGTGTGTGTGTGTTGTATTCTGTTGTGTTGTAGTCTGTTGTGTTGTGTTGTAGTCTGTTGTGTTGTAGTCTGTTGTGTTGTAGTCTGTTGTGTTGTAGTCTGTTG
>OMLC01096728.1:0-17584 GCA_900302585.1 Regalecus glesne | reverse complement strand
CCAGTGTTGGCTCTGGTGAACAGAAGGCTGCTGAGATATGGGAACTGTTCCCACTTTTTGAGTATGATGTTGTCTAAAGAGAGGGATGGAGGCAAGGCAGGCACATTTCTGTTGGACGAGGGTTGGTAAGTTGTGAGGTGTTGAATCTCAAAGGCCATCTTCATCCACCACTGGTCCTTTATGTCCCTGACCCGGCTTTGGACAGCTGACTTTGGTCTTCCATGGGCAGCTCATTTATTTTGGCAGATTATGTCATTTTGCCAGATGATGAAGGTTTGCCTCTTGATGTTGGTTGACTGTTGGAGTTCCAGGTTGTTTTCGTTAAATCAATTTTCTTCGGTGTTCATCTTTTGTCCAAGAGTGGTTTTACAGGGGCCAGTGATTCGAGTCTGAAGCGTATCCAAGTAGTTTTCAATATCATCCGGATACTACCATATTTCTCGGGCTATAAACTGCACCGAATTATAAGGTGCACTATCGATTAACATGTCAATAATGTGTCAATTCTCATACATAAGACGCATCGGGTTATAAAGCGCGCTATCATCTTTGGATGGAGGTCTCTGTGAGTGGGCGTGTCATGTCTTTAATGTTGTTGTGCTTCATTCAGGCGGTTATCCAGTCACCGCTGGTTTTGGAGGGAGTCCCTGGAAGGCCATGCCTTCCGCCTGTCCACCTGAGTTGGTGGACAGCTAAGGCTCTTTCGAGGCCTTGCTCACAGCGGGCGTGATTTTGTTACCCGTGTGATTTCTGTCAGTTTGTGAAACTGGGTTGTTTGCGGGTCCTTATACACACACTGTCATATTACCGGTATGTTTAAGCACTGTAACTGGTACGTAACTGGTACGTAGTATCACTGTGAGGCCTCTGACTACGTTAGCCGTAATGCTCCGTTAAACTATCAAGCGGTGCGGCTCCGTAGCTTATCACAGTGGTAGCCTACTAAATCATTTTGACACACAACCAAACACAACCAGAATTAATACAAAAGGCGCTCCTGATTATAAGGCTTACTGTTGATTTTTGAGAAAATTGAATAATTTTAAGTGCGCCTTATAACCCGAGAAATACGGTACTTGGGCATTGATGTACTGAGTATGGCCTGACACTTTTGGGGGGGGATTCTCAGAAGGGTTTGAAACTTGGGCGGCTGTGCTTTTTTTTGCAATGTTCTTTTCTGGTCAAGTTATATGGTAAGGGAGGTGGTGGTCAGTCCAGGAGTCATCTTCACTGATCATCACTCTGGTGTTAAGTACCTCGAGTCGGTCTCTATGATGGATGATAATGTAGTCGGTGAGATGCTAACTGTGAGAATGACGGTGCCTCCAGGTTGTTTTGGATTGGCTCTTCTGGTAGAAGAGTGTTGTTAATGATTAGAGTGTGTTCCGAGCTTGTTTTAACAGCATGACGGCATTGGGGTTTGTGTTTACAACTCCTTCCTTGCCAATTAGGCCTCTTCACAAGTTGTACTTTCATCCCCAATCTCCAAGCAGAATTAGCTTATCCTCCTTGGGGACTTTGGTGAGAATATTTCTAGGTCAGCATGGAAGGTTTACCTTACCTCATCTTGTGAGTCAGGTGTTGGAGTGTGTGGTTTTTGGTGCATGATCTGCGCCCAGATCATGGTTGAGTGTTCCACGTAGCCAGGAAAGTCCTCATTCCATTGAGATTTTTAATAGTTAGTCTTCATCAACAGAATGAGTTTCCTGGACCAGACAAAAGTCTGAATCAAAGTTTTCTCATATGAAAAAACAATTCATTTCATCTGGTATTGTCTCTCAAACCTCAAGCGTTATCTGAAAAGAACTTTCTGAAAGAAGTGATATGACAGAACAACCGTCACATTTAAATAGGAACTGACCACGTGCAGAAAGCAGAAGTTATTCTTCTGGCTAAATCTGATTGCAGGCATCAGAACGGTCACTGTATCACCTTTTGACCACAAAGGGTCTCTCTCCCCCTCTGAGAAAGTAAACAATCATCTTCTCACAAAGGGCTTTCTAGAATAATCGCCACAGTCGGCTCTGTTTCTCATGATCCTCCAGAGTAGAATTCTCATTGGAACAAAGGTTTCTTTGCCCCAGGTAATCAGAGTGTTTAGACAGCTTTCAGACCATGTCTTGAAAGTGTGTCCTACAGAGGATGACTTCACGGACTTGTGCTTTGGGTGGGTGTTTTCTGGAAAGCGTGTGAAGCGAGTCAATCAAATCCAAACATGCATCTTTACAGCTCTGAGATATGTGTTGAGGTATTGATCACCTTAATTATCACCTCCTCTTCTTCTTCAGACAGATTTCATAAGCAAGGGTTCCACTTTCTTCTATTGCATGCCAGCACCAGAACTTAGTTTTCCATAGACTGGATCTCCTCCATTAAACAGTGAGTGCAGCTCAGAGCATGAATCAAAGGTTGACTGCATACAGAGTAAATCAAGTGACGAACAAAAAACTTCTAGCTTTGTTAACCTCATTCTGCAGTTAACAAGAAAAAAAAAGTGTTACAAACATAAGGGTAGTAGTATTATGGCCTTGTTCATGACATTTTTTTAAAACAAAAAAATCCATAAATTAGGGGCGGCATAGCTCAGGTGGGTGGAGTAGTAATCAGAAGGTTACAGGATTGATCCCCGGTCCTGCAGAAAGCATGTTGAGGTGTCCTTGAGTAAGACACTGAGCCCCTAACTGCTCCCCAAGCGCCATATGGTGGCAGCTCACTGCTCCTATATGATAGGATGGGTTAAAATGCAGAAAAATCCAAATTTCCCTTTGTGGGATGGATAAGGGAATGCATAAATTAACATTATTGATAGATTAGATTAGAACAAAAATTAGATGTCATGGACAAGGCCATAACATTACTTTCCATTTTTTTGTGACATAAAAAAAATACATTTTATTATGGCTTAACTGAAGTGTCAAAAACTTCACCTTCACATATTGTCCATCTATCCATCCATCCACCCATCCATTGTCAACCGCTTATCTGAAATTGGGTCGCGGGGGAACTGGAGCCAATCTCAGTTCTCATTGGGCGAAAGTCGGGGTACACCCTGTATAGGTCACCAATCTATCACAGGGCAGAGCAGTTAGGGGAACAGTGTCTTGCTCAAGGACACCTAGATATGCTTCTGTTCAGGAGTGGGGATTGAACCTGCAACCTTCCGATCACCAGGGGACCGCTCTACCCACTGAGCTATGCCACACCCTTCACATTATTATCATGACTATTATTTTCCTTTTTTATTATTAAGAGAATAGGATAGGCCTTTTACCCAATGCATTTATTTTGAGTTAGGGGTCGCATAGCTCACTGGGTAGAGCAGGTATCTAACAACAGAAGATTACAGGTTTGATTCCCAGTCCTGCAGAAAGTGTGTCCAGGTGTCCTTGAGCAAGACATTGAACCCTTAACTGCTCCCTGGGCACCAAGTGGTGGCAGCTCACTGTTCCTATGCAATTGGATGGGTTAAAATGCAGAGGAATCCTAATAATCCCTTGTGGGACTGATAAGGGCATCTATTTTTGAGTGCATCTTGAGTGATTCAATCTCAAGAAGTATTTTATTTTTAAATGTGCTCCAAAAACAAGGCTGGTAGATATGTTTTCCCTGCATTTCACCCATCCTATTGTATAGGAACAGTGAGTGTAGCTAACATGCTACACTTTCAGCTGTCTCCTGAAAGAGCAATGTTTGCTGTCACATAGACTCAGTGCTGAGAAACTCCACTGGTGTCCTCTCCCATACAGACTCCACAACGTGCATATAGCAAAATTAATATTTGCAGACAAGATGGTGGAACGTGATTCAAGAAGGCAGCATGAACAAATGCAATTGCAGATGCTGCTAGCCTGCATCCATATCAGCCTGAGACTATCAGTGTCTTCATGGGAGGAAAACGGTGGAAGGGAAACAAAAGCAGTTGATAAATGGCCTGTGATTCTTCTGCTTCAAGTCCTCCTCGCCTCGTGCTGAGCTGAAATGACCTCTCCAAGCAAACATCATCTCTCTCAAACTGTCTCCACCGTGCGTATACTTTTCCTGAGAAAGTGGTCTGAGATGTATATGAAGTCATTTTGGTGTTGTTGGGTGTGCAGACATCTCGTTGGAAAGCCTACAGTCATGTTGGAGGAAGAAATCATTTCTCCTGTTGGATTTCAATCATGTTAAAGTCCGTCTGAATGTTGCAGGAGTGACTCATTCCCATACCACCATTTTCAGTGTGAACGACTATAAACACATCTGTTTTTTTGTTGGTGATGGTATTTGTTGGCAGCCACCTATTTTATTTTCTTGCATGTGGGAGTGCAGAGAAATCAAAATGACTTCCGAAAGTGGATTGAAATTCATTTGTCTGGTTAACACCATTGTCTGATGCCTTCAGACACACACGCATGCACAGATTAACAAATTAATGCACCAGACAACAAAAGCAGAACAGAAGCAGTCACTTGAGACTGCACTCATGAAATGACTGCATAAGCACATCCCTCTGGACACACACACACACAAACACACACACACACACGTTCCCATTACACGACAGGAGTTGCTGATCTCACGCTTTCATATGTATCCCTTCTCGCTTGATGTCTGTTTCATTCAGACATGACAGAGTAGCCCTCCTGTTAGCTGGCAGACACACAGATACAGGAAGTTGTATCAGCACATTTGCAAGTGTATGAATGTTTCAAAAACAAATGCACACTTCCACATGTGTGTGCACACACACTCAGGTCAACAGCATGCCCTTGGATCTGCCTCTGTTGAAGATACAGAATAAAGGCTCGTTTCCACCATGTCCCCTCATGTCGTCGCTGATTGTGTTTCCTCAAGGGTCCACTCCCCCAATTCTATCATTTAATCAATATCCTCATCAACAATACACATTTCCCCCCTAATGGATGGCGACACTTCTCACAAATCTGAAAAAAGGGTATTCGTCGATTTATTGATTTTTTGATTTTTTTGAGTATTTTTGAATGCCAGGACTTGACTGTAGCCCTTTGGCTCACCTAGCTGATTTGGCTCGGTACCTGGCACTCACACGTTCTTCTAGCCAGAATATGTTTTTTCCTCACTGTCTTAGCTAATCATGATAATAATGGATGTCATTACATTACCACCAGGAGCACCAGTGAAAGCTAATTGCAATAATAAAGCTTCCATCTCAAAAAAACCTCCCTCTGAGCAAATGGCCTATGATACCAGATGAACAACCCTTGTTAAAAACGTCAGTGTGTATTCGTGTGTATGTGTGTGAGAGTGACCGAGTATCACACCATTTATCATTGAATGACTTTGGTTTGTTTTTTGCTACTTTTTCAATGTTATCTTAAACATCTGCTTTGTAACCACTACTAACAATTGCACTTGGGGCCATGATGGCTCCATGGTAGAACACTCACCTTCAAGTCGGGTATAGTGGGTTCATATCCCGCCGCGGGGCGTCTGGAGAAGGGCACACGGCCTTATTCCCCCATGCTCAGTAAATATGAGGCATTTGTCGCAAAGAAATTTGACCGGTTGCCAGACTAGAAAAAGGATAAATAAGATCTAGCCTGTGTCCATCCACTTGTTACCGCTGTCACAAGGACAAAGCTCCCAGATTATCTCAAGTGGTTAGAAAAGCACATCTTAATTGATAGACTTTTATACCATAGATCAACTGTCATGTAACTTTCACAAGCTTGGTATCATGAGTGTAAGGCAGATAAGGAATCTTAAAGCATTTTTCAATATGTTGAACAAGTTTAGAGTTCAATCTTTTACACAAGAAATGCTACCCTTGTAGTTGGACCAGAGCACACTCTTGCTCTAAGATGATCCCACTCCTTCAGCCAAGCTGCAGGAGCTCTTTGGCATGTGGCGAGTCATGTGTGAAGTGGAACAGGTATGTTCCTGCAAGTCTTACGTGTGTTTCTGGTGCTTGTGAGCTTTAATGGACCTGTTCTGGCTCCAGTTCTGCTCCTTCTTGAGGTTCCGGAAGCCTGTCCGGGATTTGTGGAGATGAGCTGCCAGGACCCTCTGATGATGATCCGGTCCTAGCTGCTCTCTAGGTTGGCAGTGCTGGTCATTGTAGTAAAGTGTTCTCTTATCTGGTCCACATCAGAACATGATCCATATGTCTTTAATGGCCTTTGGAAGTGGCAGTCTGCTCAGCATGTCAGCATTGACATGGTCCTTTACTGGCTAGTACACAATTTTGTACTGAACTCCAAAAATCACAGCTGAACTCTCTTTATACAGCAGTGAATAGTATGCTTCTCCAGGTATAAGGTAACGTGACAAAATGCCTAGTGGTTTTTCACTTCCATCCTCCATTTTGTGTGACCACATGGTGCCTACGCCGTATGGTGAAACGTCACATGAAAGAAGGAGTGAGTTGACGAGTACTGCACTGAAACTTCATCTGACTGTAGCAGCATCTTGGACTCAACAAATGCCTATGTTAGCTTTTTTTTCCATTCCTTGGTGGCCTCTTAAAAACAAAAACAAATGTGGAGTGGGCCTAGCATTGTGGACAGACTGGGTAGGAACTTATTATAATAATTCAGAATGATCAAAAATGCTTTGAACTCAGTCACATTAGTGGGCATAGGAGCCTCCATGATTCCTTCTCCATTTGGTTTTACCAGGTATAGCTGGCGTGCATCTACTTTGTGCCCCCAGTAAAGCACCTACTTTTCTAGGAATGCACACTGGCTTCATTTTAGATGTAAGCTTGCATCATTCAGGCATCTGAAGACCAACCCCAGCTTCCTTGAATGTTCATTCTCGTCCTCTTCTATAATCAGGATGTCATCCAAATACTCTTGGAACCCCCTGCAACAGCCCCTCAGTGGTCCTCTGGAAAACACCTTTGCAGAGGTAGCTGGTTGCACGTAAGCATAACCTTGTGTGCGTTTACACACAAATCACCCTTTGGCTGATTTGGAACGGACGACATCGATCATGCTGATGTTCTCGTGTAATTGGGTGTAGATTACAATGGTGTAATTCATAGTACACTGCTTTTCATCACACAGAGGGCTGGAAACAATACCTGAACTTGCGGACATTGGTGGTCACTAAGTGATATGGATAGATCCTGACTGTCACTGAATATGAACACTGAACCAAATTGACCACCAGTGACATGAAAATGGTATCCCTCCATTACTGTATCTTTCCCTCATTGTAATGCCAGATGAGTAGCCACGTCATCTGTGATCATATAACACATGAACAGTCAAGCGTCGTAGCTTCACAATAATGTAAATGGCAGGCAATGACTGGAAAAATGAAGAAAATCCGTTTTTGATGTCTTTCTCTTTGTGGCTGTAAGTCTTAATTAAAATATTTTCATTCAATTAAGAGTCCTCCCAACTATTTCTCAACCTATGGCTCTAGACCAAAATCGAGCTTTTCTTTGACATTCAAATCCCTAAAGAGCACTAGCAACAAACGACTACTTCTACCCAATTGGCACAAGACTCAACAGTGTCTTGTGTATTTCCAATATACTTTTTTTATTGTGATAGTCACATTTAAAGCTCACCAAGTCTTGTGTTTGTTTCAGGGTTGTTGTTATTTTTTTTGATGGGGGGAAATGAGTAGACATTAATGAAGCCAGCAGGTAATATATTCATTTGATTCGAAAGCCTATAGGAGATTTCTAGCTGAGCGCTGACCTATATCATTCGGCAATATGAACAACAATGAAAAATTGAAATACACAAGGGAGGCAAATTCAAATAGAAATATATTTGGTACCCAGCACATTTCCGGACAGCTTCCATTTTGGTACACACTCAATACATAACGCCGCATAGCCCTTTGTGAACTTCAAATGCGAGCCAAGTCTTTATGGGCTGAGACATCAAACTCTGAGCTGGCCCGGGTCTGATGTCTTTGAATGTCGAAATCTAGGGAGTGTGTGGGAATGGGAGTCAATTATCCTTTTGCTACAATGTAAACCCCTCAGGTAGCCCTATTAATATTTACTCATCGTGTAATCCTTCAGAAAGGGGTGAAACACTAGAAATAGCCCATTCAGAGCATATTGAAGGCCGATTCATCTGTTCTTAATATCACTTTTTTTTGTCAAGAAAATTACCACATGAATAATGCTTTCATTTTTACTGTTTTTGGATTCGAATTATGGACATAAAATGTCTGGGACCAAATGAGCTGAGCCAAATTAGCAGTATCATCAGATGACAACTTCTGGAGTCTGTCCAGTGACAAAGAAGAAGAAGATGGAATCCCTGTGATTACAATGGTGGTGGCCACAGTGGATGTTAAGGCAAAATAAATGAGTTCTGGCTATTACAACTACATGATGACGCAGATTGATGTTAGACACAAATGGCTGCCTTAAAGATAGTATCACAGAATAGAGCCTTTACTGTATGTGTTCTTAGTGGGGGTGACGGCTACTCTTGATCGTTGAAGGAGCATGGCGAGATAGCTCAGGAGCTAGAGCCGGTCCTGTTATAGTAGTGAGATTGATGGTTCAATCTTCGGCTCCTTCAGAGAGCATGTTGAAGTGTCCTCGAGCAAGGCACTGGACCCCTATCTGGTTCTGCTGCTCCTATACATTATGACGGGTTAAATGCAGAGCACACATTTCCCTGTGAAAATGCAAGGAAAAAATACAGTCGTTTTCCTTTCCATTCCTATTCTGGGTCTTTGACAGTGGTTGCAGCATCCAAGTGAATCATTTTTTGGAAGTATAAAGTGTTCTTATTTTCATTTTTAGCGGATCATGCCCTGTAGAAACCGAGTGTGAAGATGATAAAGATAGGGTATTAATTGTTAGGAGCACTCTGTCACTGGAGATCTACTTGTAAGTGTATAAAACATTCACATTTTTCCAGATTTTCACCCCAGATGATATCTAAAACTGGATGAGCAGTGAGCAGTTTTTCTACTTTTTTCTCGGTACGCTTAAAGGTAAATATTTGTAGTTTGAATAGGGAAAAAACTTGATTGACACAGCCCTGGTTGTATATTTCCCCTCCATGTCAAATAATTCATACTTTTCTTTCATCATGTTGGCTCACTTTTGGAGAAAGCCTTTTCATGCTAACACTGGTTCAGTCTTTTTACAGCCGTGAAAAAAGATCTTGCTGCTTGGCTTTCCAAAATGAGCATTACTATGAAAATATGATTATTTAGTCATTTCCATGAAGCCCACACATGCTGAATGTATTCATAATGCATGCTATTGAGTCAGCAGCACGCCATTAAGTTACATCATGTTTATGAATATATTCAATGTCTGTTCATATCCAAAGCAAACAACTTTTGCGACCTGTGATTGTGTGAAAGTTGAGATGTGGGAAGAAAAAAAGAAAACTCCTCGAAAAACGTTTTATCACCAGCCAAGCTGTCTGAGAAATGCAAGATGCTTGGTTTGCTTGCTCATTTCGACCATGGGTCGAATTTTAAGATTGTGTACAAAAGTACCTAAAAATGTCTAAAAAGTCAATATAATAACTTAGTGTACAGACAAGGGATGTTATCTGACAAGTTAATTAAAAAAGATATCGATTACACTTGACGATATCATGCTGACACACACGCACACACACACACACACACGCACGTATGCACATGCGCGCGCCCGCAAACATCATCAGTCACTTATCTGAAGTCAGGTCGTGGGGAACTGGAGCGTATCCCAACACTCATTGGGCAAAAGGCGGGGAAACATGTTGGATGTGTCACCGGTTCATCAAAGGGCAGAGCAGTTAAGGGAACAGTGTCTTGGTCAAGGACACGTCAACATGTTTCTCTACAGGTATTAGGGCTGAACCTGCAACCTTCCGATTGCCAGTCAATGGCTTTACCCACTGAGCTTTGTCGACCCTTTTATATATATATCAGAATGGAAAAGGCCCTATCACCAGCTGACTTATTTCAACTGTGGCCACACAGAGGAGTCCTGTATTTTGAGAGCAGTCAACCCATTGAGTATTTCCTGCAGTTCAGGGGGATGGTCTGCTATAGTTGGTAATGTCTTTCAAAACTCTCCAGAAAGATGCTGGGTTCTTGGTCGATAAACTGTTATTTTAACTTTTCAAAGTAGAAACTTTTTGTCACTTTGATCTCCTTTGTGAGTGTATTTCTGCCCTGATTGTTCTGTGTCCTTTCTCTACTCCCGAGGGTTTGCTCTGTGGCCGGTTAAAGCTGCTCGAGATTTCCCGAGAACCAGAGCTCATCATTGTTGGTGCATAAAGTTTTGACGGACACACACATGTCCTCACAAAAGCTATTTTAAGATACCACAGTGTCAGTAAGTTTGTCCAAGTCTGTGGATGCAGCCTAAGAAATAAGAAAAACAAATGAAACCCAATCACTGTGGTCAAGGCAGGTCTGGAGCTGCAGTTTCCATTCAGTGTTTTGACCACAGGCTTTGCAGATAGAAGTTTCTGCCTGTAGGTTTGGGAAGATGAGTCGGACAATCATCAGAGAATCCCAGTGCGGCAGAGGAAGATGTGGAAGAGCAATAGGTGTCCTTTGATATTGTGTAGAAATAAAGTCAATTTTTACATCTCATGGTTGTGAAGTGGACACGGACCTAGCTGGAGCATGGGGGATTAAGCCTGGATGTCCTTACTCTTCCCCTGCAGTGGAATCGAACCTGCAACCCCTGGCTTGTTCTTTCCTGACACGCACACTCTACACACACTCTAATATTTTGGAGTGATGATGAGTGTTTTTGTCTATTGGGACAATTAACATGCTGTCCCTAATTTGGCACTTTGTGGCTGAGTTTGTAGATGCAGCCTCAAAAGCACTACTGTCAGTGCATCAAGGTAGACATGGAGCTCCGGTTTCCATTCACTCGCCTATTTCCTCACAGCTTTGACCACCGGGTTTGCAGATTTACGTTACTGGCTGTTGGCTGGAATTAGAGGAATCAGACAGTGATCAAAGAGTCCCGGGGGTACATGGGAGATGGAGCGATAGGCACGCTATATCATTGCATAGCGAGAATCCAGGGTGTTTTTATCCCTGGTGGGACAATTAACATGCGGTCTTGTGTTCTGGCAGTTTGTGGCAGAGATTTATTCCATTAGAATCCCCAAGGATAATAAGAGCAGAGTCTGAATATTTGCTCTTCATGCTTGTGATTTGATCTGCATGTCCAGTTTAAGTGTCTCTTTAACACATGCCTGGGGTGGGATATCGACACTGACCAGAATGAAGGGTCTGTTTTACATCTCACAATTAGTCTCCATCTTGTGTTGGTGGACACATACTTTGATGGACTTTGGAGGATTAAGGCCAGATGCCTTTCCTGATGCCCCGCGGTGAGTTCGAACCTGCTGCCTTTAGTTCCCAGAGTGTGGTCTACCACTGAGCTACTGCAGACCCTGAGACGACAACCAGAAAAAATGATGAAAATTCCCACGGTGACTAGGATAGTTTGAGTTTAGCAGGTTATTCGTAAGGGCAGCATAGCTGTGGGTAGAGCGGTCATCTGGCAATCAGAAGGTTGCAGGTTTGAATCCCGGTCTTGCAGAAAGCATGTCGAGGTGTCCTTGAGCAAGATACTGAGCCCCTAAATGCTCCTCGAGCACCCTATGGTGGCAGCTCCGTGCTCCTATAGAATAGGATGGGTTAAAATGCAGACAGATCCAAATTTCCCCTTGTGGGACTAATAAAGTCATCTATTTATTTATTTATTTTGTTGGCCGACGAGCGGAGCATCGCCAGGCGGATTGATGGTTCCGTGGTTCTAAAGCCCCACTGTCCCAGTTTGATGATTGCTCCAGCTCATTTACCCCATCAGCATCTGCATGTTTGTCACAGCCCTCACAGACTTGTACCAGCAAAAGCCTGGCAAGACTTTTCATTTTTAGTCAAAGTTCAGAACCACTCTGTTCACTTTGTTCAGTGGACAGTTAGAGATTTAGAAGTGCTACCTGGATCCATGTGAGCAGTGATTGGACATGGTGAACTAAACAAATCAGCAATACCAGTGAAGGCAGCGTTTGTGGCATCATCCTGATAAACACGCCTTAAAAAAGATCTTAATTTCTGGTACATTCTGCATTTCACAATTCCAGTCTCTGGATCTGCCATTGATCTGATAATGTCCTGTGTGACATTGAGAGTGTGCTGTGGACGGAGCTATTTAAACTCTGCTTCTCTACTATCCCACCACCTCCTCAAAGATGTAAAATCTTGTTTTCTCCTCTTAAAACATCCCCAACAAATGCATGATTAAAATTAGCATCGGAAAATGAAGATGTAACATGCCGATATGCCCTCGTAGGCTCAAAATGAGTGATTAAAATTTCACAGATGACCAGAAAGTGGTCAGCAAAACCATCGGGCAACCTTCTGCATTTTATGAAAAAATGCTAAAATATTTAAAACAATAAAACTGCTCTAACCTAGTCAGGGATGTGAAATTCTCTCAAGTGTGAGCCCAAGTATAAATATTCTTTTATGATCGTTCATCCTTCTCCACACATTGTTTAAATCATGTGTTTCCAGTAGTCGTTTCAGTGTGTGCTGTGTTGCTGGGAGGTTCTCTGTGATTCGTGTCTATAAATTAACTTTCATTGCAATTAAAATCTCCTAAAAATAAAAAAGTCATCAACATCAACTTTACTTAAATGATGCTTCGAACTTGTAAAAAGTGTCCTCTGACCATCCTATAGTCAAAACATGCGCATACATAAAAACTATTTTTAAATGTTCAAATGATGCCATCAAAAGTCCGCCCTCCCCCATCTGTTCTACCTTAAATGACTCCGATGTAAAGTCTTTGAGAAGAAAATGGCCTGTCCCCCAGCTGGTGTGCTCTTGTGACTCGGCACCACCTCTCCACCCCATTCTCTCATCCAGCCAGACTCATTAAAGCTGTGAGTGAGTCTCCTGCACAAACATCACATCAGTTCCTTTAAGTGTCATCAGCTCAGAGACCTTTTGGCTTCATCTCTTGCCCCATTAAGGATCAGCATGCTGATATTAAAGAGACTCATTGCAGAGAGATTAAACGCAAATTTAACAACTCTAATTTACATTGAGGGTGTAAGATTGTACAATGATCATCTCCTTTATAGGGAAAGTGCCTATTAATCATAATTTAGAATGCAAGTACACCAGATTTATCCACAAATCTATTTGTTATCTGTTGACCACCAAACACTGCTCTTGGACAAAAGTCACCACAGCTTTTATTTATCCGAGTGCTGCATGTGATGTTCTCATGGCCAACTTGATCTCCTACAGTGAGGAGAACCTGTTCAACCATGAACTACAAGTCAGCCATGATCCTTAGATCCTTTCTGTTAGAGAGGGGAGGTGAGCTCTCACCATGGAGGGAGGCCATGCTGCACATCTCAAAACATCTACTACAAGCTATTCTGGTCACTTTTCAACTCCAATGAAGTAAAATTGATTCTGTCACCATAGCATCCAACTTGCCCTGTCCCTCTAACATACTCATTCCTAATCCAGTCTATCATCCATCCAACAATTGTCAACCGCTTATCCGGTGTCGGGTTGCAGAGATAGCAGATTTCAGCCGGGAAATCCAAGTTTTTCTTTACCTTGCTGAATCCAAGGACTGGGGGGTCCTGAGGTGGTCCCAGGCCAGTGTGGAGATATAATCCCTCCACCTGGTCCTCAGTCTACCCCCCGGCCTTCTCCGAGCTGGACGTGTCTTGAACACCTCATTAGGGAGGAGACCAGGTGGCGTCGTGACTAGATGCTGAACCTCCTCTACTGGCTCCTCTACTTGAAAGAGTAGAGGCTCTACTTTGAGTCCCTCGATGTCTGAACTTCTCACCCTGTCTTTAAGGGATACACCAGACAGCTTCCTGAGAATACCCATTTCAGCAGCTTGTATCAGTGATCTTGTTATTTCGGTATTGACCCAAATTTCAGGTGAGAGTAAGAACAAACATCGACCGGTAGATCCGAGATCTTTGTCTTCTGGCTCAGCTCTCTCTTGATAACAAAGGCTTGGTAAAGCCAGCACAATACCGCTCCAGCAGCTCCACATCTCTAGTCCAATTCACGTTCCAGCTTCCCCTCACTTGAGAACAAGACCCTGGGGTACTTTAACTCCCTCACTTGGGATAAGGACTCATTCCCTACTCGGATTGGACAATCCTCTGGTTTCCTGCTCAGAACCATGGTCTCAGTTTTAGAGGTGCTAATCCTCATTCCAGCTGCTTTGCACTCAGCTGTGAACCGATCCAGTGAGTGTTGGAGGTCAGAGACTGATGATGTCATCAAAACCACATCATCTGCAAAAAGCAGTGATGTAATCTTTAGTCCACCAAACTGCTGCTCCTCTCTTCCATGACTACGCCTGGAGATCCTGTCCATGATGATCACAAACAGAATAGGTGACAAGGAGCAACCCTGACCAACCCTCACAGGGAAAGAGCCTGACTTACTACCCAGAACTCTGAAACAACTCTCACTTTGGGCATAGAGAGATTGGATGGCCCTGAGTAGTGACCCTCTTATCTTATACTCCCTAAGAACTTCCCACAATATATCCCGGGGGACTCGGTCATAAGCCTTCTCCAGATCTACAAAACACATATAGACTGGATGGGCATACTCCCAGGCCCCCTCCAGGATCCTTGCGAGCGTAAAGAGCTGGTCTGTTGTTCCACGACCAGGACGGAATCCACATTGTTCCTCCTCAATCTGTAGTTTGACTATCAGCTGGACCCTCCTGACCGGCACCTTAGAGTAGACCTTTCCAGGGAGGCTGAGTAATGTGATGTCCCTGTAATTACCACACACCCTCTGGTCCCCCTGTCTGAACACTGGGACCACCACCCCTGTCTGCCACTCTTTAGGCACTGTCCTGGAATTCAACACGATGTTGAAAATACGTGTCATCCATGACAGCCTGTCGACACCCAAAGCCTTCAGCATCTCTGGATGATCTCATCAATCCCTGGGGCTTTGCCACTGTGGAGTTTTTTGACTACAGTTTGATTAAGAGGTAATACTCAGCCCCGTCATATGGAGTTAGAATGGAGTCTGTTGTTTACAACGTCTGTCTTTTCCTGTATTTCCCTCTGGTTGTCTGTGATTTGACTGGTTCTATTATTTTATCATTGCTTTTGATATATGAAGCCTTATTCTATCCAAGCCATGGTTGTGCTGAGCACTGTGGCACTTGCACATTATTCTGTTTCACATTTACACTGTAACACAATAAAACTACTATCGGTTTTAACTGGGGGCGACCTTCCCATCAACCACCCACTTCTCTCTGTTTCCAGTTTCTTTTGTCAAGCTGGCATTTGATAGCAAGGGAATACTGACATTGTGTCCTGGCATTGCCTAAATGCCATAGTGTTTCAATGAGAGAGAGATGAATCTGATTTTAATTCACATCCAGGGACATATTCAAATGCCAATTGTAGGCGTAATCATATCTCATCTCAGTCCTTGTAAAGCACAAATATTGATTGCAGGTGAAAGGGGGGCTGTGAGAGTCAAGATCTTAGTCCAAATTAAACTTTACCTGCTGCTTTGGAAAAAAATGCAGTTCATACACTTGACATCATTTCTTTATCTCTTAATGTCAGCTCAGCGCAGACTGACGCCCAGAGATGAAAGTGAGTGACAGACACATGGCAGAGAGCCTATGTATTTCTAACCCACACCGTCAAAATTACACTAGTCGCATTAACTCTTGACTGACAACACATTTTTAACTCGACCCACAGCCCTTCCTTTCAAAACACAACACAACATTTGTCATTGGCTTGTGGTGGGAGTTTTCATTTACGATGCTGTGACCCATTCTATTCCTGTGAAATTGCGTCTTTCCACTTTTGTTTCTTCTTTTCTTTCGTTTTACTCCACAGTTTCCCATCCTCAGCCTCTTACACATGCCCTTCTTCATCAGCACCCTTCTGAATGGGTGAACTGGACTTGAGTTCTCTCTGTCTTTAAAGATGTCGAGCTTTCCGCTCAGTTAACATTCATTTTGCTGTTTTCATTTTAATTCTAGTTCATGTCTAATTCTAGATTATGTTGCTGCCTGATCCAAAACAGCCATTTTATCCCTGCCAGGCAGATATCTGGACGTGATGGAAATGCACATCAGTGAGGCCTTCATCGGGGCTGGTATCGGAAAATGGTGTCCTTTAGCACTGACTGCATTACCTTGGTCCGACTGAGTAAAGATTTTTATTTTATTTTTTATGTGCTAAATATCAACACTTTACAGCAGATCAAGTGAACACGGTCACAGCCAGCCAATCACTGTCAGTTCTGTTGTATACAAGCAACTTTGCTGACAAATCAGCATGACGCTGTTTGGGTAAATGGACTTGCCTTGGAGTTGAAAGCTGGCTGCAGGTACATTTAGAAAGCTAACATCTTACAAGTCAAGAATCTTGTGTTCCAAGGTGTGGCGACATCTTTTAAAATTCAAGACCAATGCTGTAAAATGCAAGCATGGCAAGACTGTTATGCGATGCAAGTGCGGGAACACTTGAACTATGATATTTGTTCAGCCACGGCATCAGTTTAAGAGTGGACAACCGCACAATCTTCGATAACAATCCAACTGGAAAACATCAAAGCCCCACAACCATTGCTAGTTCTTCTTCTGCTGGCAATGATGACATGAGACGTAACGTTCTCGCAGCTGTATGGGGAGTATTTTCAGAATAACAGGCTGTCGGAGCGGCTGGGTATAGTTTTGAGGGTAATGGGCTGTCAGACAAACGGGCTTTCAGTCTGATGGAACATTTTGGGGACTATTGGCGTTTCAGAGTAATGGGCCGTCAGAACAATGGGCAGGCCCGGTAATAGCAAGTCAGCTGTGTTCCGTCTTTCGGCTCCGATAGTCAACATGATAGTTTAGTAATTTGGTTACATTAGTGTATTAGTTAGCCTACCTCATTAGTTGGTTGCCTTTGACTTTATCTCCTATTCATCCCGTGGTAAGGTTCCTCTGTCCAAGTCAGCAGCAGTGTGCCTGATTCCACCCCTCTGTGACTGTTGTCATTTCATTCTGATTGAATCAAATAATGAGTTGCTTTATTTTTCTGTATTGCCATGAGAGGGTCCTGTCAAAAACGATCCAAATTAAAGCTACTGGTCTCCACGTTAGGTGTCGCTGTGGATGCAGGTGTTTGTTCCAACCAAGCACTTCCACACCTCATTCTATTAGTCAATCAATTCTGTTTGCTAAGGCCCTTGATCAGTAGACTCAAATGTGTATCTTCTACTAATCAAGGTCCTTAGCAAAGATGATCGGTTGACTAATAGAATCAGGTGTGGAAGGGCTTGGTTGGAACAAAGACCTGCACCCACAGCGACTCTTACTGGATCACTTTGGCCATCTCTGGTGTAGAACGTTGACTGGGAGGAGGAAGCAGTAGCATGTGTCTAAACTATAAACTGTGAACTTTGAATCATGTGACTTCAACGTGGCAGCTGAACTGTTGATCACATTGGTGTTGGAGAACAAGGATTATATGAAAATAGTCATAGCAGTTGTGAAAAGGTAGGGTTAGAAGACACCATGTGGCAGCTGTGTCCTACTGACCTGAGGTGAGGGAACCTCGAGCTGGCGTTGTGCTTATCTATCAGC
>OMLC01096721.1:0-24493 GCA_900302585.1 Regalecus glesne | reverse complement strand
CCTTTCAATTTATCTCATATAGATTTATGTTACTCCCTCTAATCTTGCCTCAAATAAGATGCTTTAAATAGTTCAAAGGTGGTCCAAAATCTAGCTGCTAGATATTTCAGTAGAACTAGCCACAACACCCACAATACTCCTGTTCTTGCATCTCTCCATTCACTTCTGATCAAATTTATAATAACCTACACGATCTTGTTGATTACATGCCACCAGTTGTATTTCTGATCTCACTCCCCATTCAGCTTCCTAACCACTCCAATAACCCACAGTTGGCTGTTTGAAAACCGTAGAGTCCTGGTGGGTGCAGTGTTTTCCACACATAAGTTAATATAGTCTGTGATACAGTCGGTGAGACCGTCGATTTCCTCCCCATGAGAATCCTATAGTTCCTCCCATATAGTTGTCTTAAAACAGTCCTACAGAGCCTCATCAGTCTCTTCACTTTGCGGCAGACAGCTGGTTGCCTGTGCTTATACACAGGCAGGAGATGAACCAGGTTGCAGTCAGATCTGGCCTGGGGTGGGGATTATATGCCTCCTTGGTGTTATCATAAAATAACCCTAGCATATTATTGTCTCTGATTCAGCATGGGACATACTGGGTGAATATAGGCAGAGTGGAGGATGGAGCAGCATGACTAAAGTCCCAAGAGATAAGTACAAGGGCCTGTTGATGTTGTGCCTGTAGTCTGCTTGTAACGGAGAGGAGCAGATCGTCAGCCATCTCTACATTAGCGGAAAGGGGAATGTATGTGCCACTATCACGATAACATCCAAGAATTCCTGCAGCAGGTAGTAAGCTCTAATGTTGACAGTTTAGGAAGGAGAAAGGGATTTTTACTAATTGACTGGGTAGATGGACCAAGCTGGGGAGGATGTGCAACCGGTTAAGGCAGTACAGGTTAAAGATGGAAATGTGCTGACAAATGAGGAGAGTCTTTTGAAAAGGTGGAAGGAGTACTTTGAGGAGCTGATGAACAAATACAATTAGAGAGATGATGTTGGATGATATGGCGATAGTTAATCAGGGAGTGCAGTGGATTAGCACGGATGATGTGCCCTAACCCTATGAAGAGGATGAGGAGTGTAAAGGCAGTTGGTCCAGACAACTATTCTGTGGAGGCATAGAGGTGGTTAGGAGATATGGCAGTGAGGTTTTTAACTGGATTCACAAAAACGGTGAATTGGTTCAACTGGATCAGATGTTCATTCAGATCCATTTCATTACTCAAACAGGTGATATCTTCAGTCTGAGCTGAGACACGTATTTTCCCAACATCTCTCAAACTGCTTAACACCCTGCATCAAAAATTGGTCCACTCCAAGGATTGGGTCCCCCGGCGCAGAGTAATGCAGTGTACGCTGTTAAATGCCAGGAGGACTGCAGGGACTTGTACATCAGGGAGACCAAACAGACGCTAGCTAAGAGGATGGCGCAACATAGGAGAGCCAACACGTCAGGCCAGGACTCTGTGGTCTACACCCATCTACAAGCTAGTGGCCACTCATTCCAGATGATGATGTTCACATCCTTGATGGTTAGGAACAATGGTTTTAGAGGGTGGTGAAGGAGGCCATTTATGTCAAGAGGGAACGGCCATTGTTGAATAGGGCTGGTGGCCTGAGAGTTCATCTGTCATCTTACAATGCTGTGATTGCAAATAGTCCCAATTCCTCTGTGCATAGTACTCAATACTTCTGAATGTGCAATCAATGACCAACTTGCATGTGAATCCAGCCTACTGTCCTGTGATACAGCTGTGCTATTTATAAGGGAGGGGATGCTTGCAGTCAGCTCAGACTAAAGATGTCATCTGTGTTGGAGTGACGAAACATTTCTGAATAAACTTCCAGTTTATCCAGTTGAACCAATTCACCGTTTTTGTGAATCCTTTACCAGGATTGAGCACACATCAACACTTTATACTGGATTGTTTACCACAGTCTTGCAAAGTGAAAGGATGCATAAGGAGTGGAGAAAAAGTAAACTGGTACTAATTCTCGAGAATAAGAGAGATGTGCAGAGCTGTAGCAAATGCAGTGGTATTATGTTGACCAGATACAGGATGAAGACATGGGGAAGAGTAGTGAAAGCTAGGCTAAGAGAAGAGAGGAGGGTTAATGAGCAGCGGCATAGTTTCATGCCATGAAAGAGCACTGCAGATGCAATGTTTAATTTGAGAATGTTAATGGAGAAATACAGACAGTCAGAAGGAGCTACATTGTGTCATGTGGATTTAGAGAAAATATGTGACAGGGTGCTGGCAGATGAGGTGTGGTACTGTATGACAAAGTCAGAAGTGGCAGAGAAGTACTTAAGAGTGGCGCAATATATGTTTAAGAGCAGTGTGATGGTGGTGAGGTATGCATTAGGATTGATGGATTGGTTCAAGATGGAGGTGGGGTCAAGGAATGGCTCTGAGCCCTTTCTTGTTTGCAGTGGTGAAAATGGTTGACAGATGAGATCAGGCAGCAGTCTTAATGGACAATAATGTTTGCAGATGACATAGTGATCTATAGTGAGAGTAGGGAGCAGGTGGAGTTGAGTCTGGAAAGGTGGAGTATGCACTGGAGAGAAGAGGAATGAAAGTCAGTAGGAGCAAGACAGAATACATATGCGTGAATGAGGGGGGGGCAGAATGGTAGAGATGGCAGGAGTTGAGGTGAGGAAGATAAATGAGTTTAAATACTTCAGGTCAACAGTTCGAAGTAACAGTAAGTGTGGAAGGGAAGTGAAGCAGAGTGCAGCGAGGGTGGACTGGGTGATGAGGAGCGTCATGATTGACTTGTGACAAAAGAGCACCAGCAAGTCAAAGGCCAAGTTTAAAAGATGATAGTGAGACCAGCAGTGTTTTATAGTTTGGAGAGAGTAACACTGACAAAAAGACAGGAAGCCAAGCTGGTGGTTGCAGAGTTGAAGATCCCAAGATTTTCAGCGAGACTGAAAAAGGACAGGATTAGGAACGAGTATATTAGAGGGACAGCTCAGGTTGGACAGTTTGGTGACAAATCAAAAGAGTCAAGATTGAGAGGGTTAGGACATCAAAGGAGAAGCAATTTTGTGTGTATTGGGAGAAGGGTACTGAATATGGAGCTGCCAAGCATGAGAAAAAGAACCGAAAAGAAGGTTAGTGGATGTGCTGAGGGAGGACATGCAGGTGATTGGCAGGACGAAGGAAGATGCAGAGGACATGTAGAGATGGAAACAGATGATCCAGTGTGGACAACCCTTATGGGAGCAACTTAAAGTAGTAGTAGGTCAGAAAAAAAAAATATTTTGTCATTGTAAACATTAGCCTAGATGACTATGCAGTTTCTGCAAAATAGGAAATAGTTAAGATATGAACAGTTATGTGTATACATGCAGCCTATTAATTGTATTAGCTTATTAGTAGAATATTAATGTATATAAAAAGTCTGCGTAGTCTCCATGCACATTAACAGCAAGTTTTGGCTACTGTTATTAACCCTTTTGCCAACCCTGGGTCACCAGAGTTAATAAACTCCAGAACAACCATTGGTTCAATTTATTGGTGAAATGCTGAACAATACAGCATGGCATTAAATAAAGATAGAATATCTTTTTTTATTTGCCACATGATTTGCCCGCTGATAATGCTGTTCACTCCATGTTTACTTATTTGACGGATAATGTGAAGGAAATCACCACTTAATAGATATAAAAGGGGATAGTTTCGTATGAACACATGGCATGGTGCCTTGTGTTTTGCTCATCGAACTAAAAATGTTTTTACCCAATTGATGGCGTGTGCATGTTATTTACATTGGTGTGTTATGTCAAGCGGCAACGGGTCTATAGACTCTAAGCCAAACTCAACTAACTTCCCACCATCAAACTCCCTACATGCACTGGGAGGGGGGGGTTGTCACGGGTTTTTGTTTGTAGGAGCCCCTTTTTTGTTTTGTGTCCCCTTCCACTCCAGAAGTGGATTTAGGTACGGGCATCACGGCCAGCCACCTAGGTACGCAGCAGTATAGGGCTCCAGAAAAGAAACAATGATTGGCAATTATCTATGTTTGACCCATCCTATTGTATAGGAACAGTGAGCAGCCACCATGTGGTGTCTGGGGAACAGTTAGGGGTTCAGTGTCTTGCTCAAAGACACCTCACCATCATTTCTGCAGGACCAGGGATCAAACCTGCAACATTCCGATCTCCAGACAAACACTCTATCCATTGAGCTATCCCCTTCCATAAATATTTTAAGATGAGGCTTGTAGGGCTATGAGAGAGTGGTGTGTGTGTGTGTGTGTGTGTGTGTGTGTGTGTGTGTGTGTGTGTCTGTGTGTGCTCAATTGTCCAGTCTATGTGTTCAAGAGTCAATAAACTGCAGTCAGGTGGGTCCAGAAGCTCTGGTACCATTTGCCTGCTAGTAACACAGTAGCTAACCACACTCATACACTCATAAACAGATAGACAAACACACCAATAAATACAAAAGTTAAAACCTTGAGCAATCCATACTTTTAAAAGCCTCCCTTGCAAGCTGCACCACATCAAGGCCAAGCTATAATTATAGATTGATTCAGGAGGGACAAAGGGAACGGTAAGCTCTAAAGAAACCTGTGCTTGAGCTGGAGGGAGAGAGAGATTCAATATTCAAGATGTTTGCTTGTCACTGTGGTTGTACAAATACATTCACGTGAAATTCTTACACTGGGAGACTACATTGCAGAAACATGCGATAAATATAAGATAAAATAAAAATTATACAAACATAATAAAAAGTGTGCATGGATACACATGTGTATAAAGCAATAGGTACAACCGAATTAATCATAAAATAGGTAATGGAGAGAGCTAGAGACAGACAGACGGATAGAATCAGAGGACGTATCAAGGTGTGACGCCTCTCCAGTCCTATATAAAGGGAAATCAGTTCATCAATTCAGATCAGTCTCAATTCCATTCTCCACTTAGTACAATACCCTCTCCTGAATCAATGCCACTCATTTGTATTTCAATGTTTTAAAAAGCCTTTTGCACCCAGCATTAGTTTGATGCACAGAGAGAGGGCCATTGTGCATGTGACAATGAGTCCCAAAGTTGTGGTGGTGGACACAGATTTAAATGGAACATGGGGGATTAATGCCTACACCCTTCCTGAAGCCTGCGGTGGGTTTGAACCCATAGCCCGTGACTCGTCAGTTCCTGAAGCACATCTGCTACCACTGGACAACAGCAAAAATAATGATAAACTCATCTATTTCAGTTTTTACCATAAGGTCTCGGCCCTTCATGATCTCTGTGCTGGACATAATATTTGGATTTAGAGTAGGAGAAAATAGAATAGCAACTCCTGTAGTAAAATGTGTCCCATGACTAAAGACATGCTTCCCTGCCCACCAATTAAGCTCCATACTATTTCCTCTGTGCTGTCACTGTGTTTCCAGTAGAAAAAAATACATCCCGTCTTTTCCACTTGATTACATCTGTTATTATGGTTCTTTTATGTGCATTTCTACCCCATTCATATTTAATGAAGCCACCATTAAACCCTGCGTACAAGGAGATGAGAGACAGACCAGTAAGAAGTCAGACAGCAGGGCTGAAACGCCCAGTGCTGTATGATCACCGTCCTTTAATTTGAGCTCCATTTTCCCTAACAGCTTAGCTTTGGGCACTTTTAAGCATTTGCTTAGACCAGTTACATGCTTATTGAGTTGGTAACAGTTGTTGTTTTTTTGCTACCCAGTAACTTTAACGAAACAACTTCTTTAAGTCTAGTGACTAACTGAATATGTTTTCCAACAACAAGAAAGTATTATTTGACATTAGCTGATTTACCAAATGTGTAAACCCAAAAAATGCTATTCTCCTATATCTAATACAAGTTTACATTCTGAGAAACTGTCCACTACACACAGTGGTTCTCAACCACCTTCCTCACACACCACCTATACTTGTGGTGTTCCTTCTACCAGGTATCAGGTACATTCAGGTATTTTAACAATCTAATCACAACAGCTGAGTGTAGTTAACTGCCTGGTGGAACAGGACAACAGCAGTACAGGTGGTAGATAAGGACAGGGGTTGAGAACCACTGCAGTACAGAAACACTATCAGATTCTGATTCACAGTCCATGTCAGTCACATTAAGGCAACCGGCAGGCTTCATCGCCTGCTCCTTCTGCCTCACTGTCTGGTCTGATCTAAAGCATACCTGCCTCATGTACTTCAAAACACTCTGCATCTTTGTCTGACCTCTCCATCTCATCCTCCTCCTGCACACTATCTATGGAGACAAGCAATGCCCTTGTGATCTAGATCTCCTCATTTAAAACACTTAGCACTTCCAGAGCAAACATAGAATGTGTAAAATCCCTCCTCATGCTTGACACTGAGACATCCGGTGTTTGAGTCCAAGAGTCCAAAGACATGAACACTTGTCTCTGCAAAGCTTGATTTGCTTCTTATTGGTATCCCTATCATCCAAAGTCCACTATTGACACAAACCTCTGTTACTTCTTAAAGTGAATCACCATTTTATTAATGGATGAGGCACACGGGATATTTCCCGGGCCTACCTCTTCATCTGCTGCAGTACAGCCCTTACTCTTTGCCTCAAAATCAGGGACAGCATCCCAAGGGTTGCAATGCCTGCCAAGAAGCACAGCTCACCCCCTGCCAAAAGCAGCCACAAAACACACACTAAACTACAATAAGAACACCCACAACAACGAAATATTCATAAACACAGTAGGGGAAAATGAATAAAAGCTATAGACCTATTCCCACTGTTTACACATTGGACTGGAGCAACATATGCATGCTCACTCGCTTGGGCAAAAGACTTGTGATAAAAGTTTTCACTGATGTTCTCGTGTACTGGGAAAGAAAATCCCTTAAAGCTACTGTGGTGTTCGTCGCATAAATATGAAGATTGGGGATACGGGAAAAAACACCTACCTTTGTTATGATATACCCAAGGGGAAAAAAGCTGATAGAGAAGCCGAGAAGGGAGTCATGGACTGGGAAACTTGGTCATAAAATGCCCTCTTGATAGCACAAATCTGGGGCAAACATTATTTTACAGATCACAAAAATGAGGTGAATCAGTTCAACTGGATCAGAAGTTTATTAAGAAACGTTTCGTCACTCAGCAGGTGACTTCTTCAGTCTGAGCTGAAAACAACCTCCCCCCCTTATAAACAGTACCTTGAAACCACACAATAGCCTTTGTTCATATGCAAGTTGGGTGATCAACTGCACATTCAGTGACAATGAGCACCATTCACAAAGGCATTGTAAGACACCGACAGATGTACTCTCAGGCCAACACCCCTATTCAAAGACGGTCGTTGCCTCTTCACATAAATGGCCTCCTTCACCCCCCTTTCAAACCAACGTTCCTCCCTATCAAGGATGTGAACATCATCATTCTTGAATGAGTGGCCACTAATCTGGAGATGAATCTAGACCGCCGAGTCCTGGCCTGACGTGTATGCTCTCCTATGCTGCGCCATTCTCTTAGTCAGCGTCTATTTGGTCTCCCCGATATACAAGTCACTGCAGTCCTCCTGGCATTTAACAGCATACACTACGTTACTCTGTTTGTGCCGGGGGACCCAAATCTTTGGGGTGGACCAACTTTTGCCGCAGTGTGTTCAGGGGTTTGAAAGCAATTGAGACGCGATGTTTTGAAAATACGTGTCTCAGCTCTTCCGACACTCCCGCCACATACGGAATCACTACCGGTCTAAACTTTTGCTCCTCCTCTTCCTCCACTTTGCTGGAACTCTGTCTGGGAGGCTTCCTGGCTCTAACAAACGCCCAGTTGGGGTAACCACACTTAACCAGGGCCTGTTTAATATGGGATTTCTCTTCCTCCCCGTTCACTGAGTCAGTGGGGACGTTGTCAGCCCGGTGGTACAGAGTCCTGATGACTCCCAGTCTATGCTCCAGAGGGTGGTGGGAGTCAAACCGCAAATACTGGTTCGTATGTGTGGGTTTGCGGTACACACTCACAATCAACCGCCCCCCAACACCAACCTTCACCTCACAGTCTAGGAAAGCCAACACGTCATCTTTCTAGCTTTCAAAGCCACTGACACCTGGTGGCTTCGAACAAATTGATTCACTAAACGAGGTGGGCTGAAATCCTGAACATGTGGAATAAGGGTACCGGTTGGGCGTAGTGACGTCATTAAGCAACAGCCATTGGACTTGGGCACGAGATAGAGGGGCGTGGTCCAAAGACTGCCCGACCAATGAATGATGCCAGGGCACTCATTGGACTAAACCTCAGCCTTCGCGATGGCGAATTTGTGCGGGTAGTGTGCGATAGTTTTAGACGTGCAAAGGTGGGCCACTGATGGAGATATGATGGAGATAACGGATTCCATCTAGTATTGGCTAGCAGGCGGCAGTACGTGGTAAATACTCACACCCCTTATATTGTCCTCGCTAAAATGTGTTGCAGGCAACGTAGTTATTACTGTTGTACAGCTAGCTTAAACATTATATTACCACCACGGCATCCTCCAAGGAACGGACAGGCTGTTGTGTTTGGCAGGATTTTATTGCGGGAATGTGTCATTTTGTAAAACTGCGAAAAAGAACGCAAAAGTACAAAAACGTAAACAACAATGATTTAGCCGCCATGCAATAATTCACAGTATCGTTGACAATACACTTACCATCATCGAAAATACTGTACTCAAATCCGAGAAATAGTAACATCGGCATGTTAATACAGCCAATAATTTATAAAATAATATAAATAATAAAGGCTTACTGGTGAAGCCGTTTTGTAGATTTTAAGGGATAAAAATTAGAGGATCGTTACACCGTAATGTTCACGTTAAGAGCACATGAAGGGAAAAAACTACACACGACTTCCTGTTTAGTATGCTCACATCCTCTTTAGCTGCTGCTATTTGAAATCACCACAGGGTGGTTATAAAGATGACACAAAGGAAAACAAAACACTAATTCCAATACAGGTTCCAATACACCCCTAACGTTAAGAACGCTTCTCACCGCTGAGTTGGAAGCCTGGGCTTTTAGGTCAGAGTTCGAGCCTTCGTCTCCAATGCCGTGGGTGTGTCGTAGTTGACGAGGTGACAGGTTCTCGAAACCCGTAGGTGGTAGTATTTACGACCTCCGCTGCACACCACATTGTGTTTGATAGAGGCGTAGGAGAATGTGGGCCTGTTATAATGCTAAAATTAGCCTGTGCTGTAAACATTGCTTGCCTTGTCACCATACCGCTCTGTTCATGGCAGCTTGCCTTTTGCCTTTTGTTGACTGATTAACGCACTTACCTTTGCTAGAAGTGAGACGGTGAACCGCTCTGGCTGAACTGAGCTAGCATATGTGATCCATCAACTCCGAGAGGGATACCACCACTGAGCCCTGGCAGCAGCAGTCTGAGGGAATTTTCATTGGTTGTGATTTCAAGTGTGGTATATTGATTGGATCGAAGACTCGGTGCTTGACTGTGTTAGACTGTCACTACCGCTGTGTTCAGGAAACGACTATGTATGTCTGTCTGTGATGTGACTTGAGTGCCAGTGAACGACTAGCTCATACCGCATCCTGGTCTCCGAATGTATTTAATTATATGATTGAGCAAGAAACCCATGAGCAGTAGTACTACTTAGACAACATCACAGAAATGAACAGCATTCAGCAAACTCCGCAAACATCATAGAATAAAAACGGTCAGCAATGTAGGAGTAGAGTAAAAAAGTTACGGATCGTATTTATTAGCGAATAATGGATTTGTCAAAGGCGGCAAAATTGAGCCAACTATTCATGAGCGGAATTCCAGATCGACGAACAGCAATAACTAAAGACTTGCTTGGCTACCTTCTTTTTTGCTTTCAAGCTCAATAATACAGGTAGTCAAGAAAGTCAAAATATTTGCATCAGGTCATCTGGACAAGGGTTTAAAACAAAACAGGAATACGTCTCAACATTAATCTGAAATTCATTCTTAGTTCTCAGTCCAGTATGACTCATGTTTCGTTTTAAACCTCATACCTGCATCAGGTCCAGATGACCTGATGCAACTATTTTGACTTTGTTGACTACCTGGATTATTGAGCTAGAAAATACGTTTTTCTTTTCATCCGTTTTGGTATTGTTTTGCCCCAATCTTTGTCAGCACAACAATTTACATCTCCGTTCCTTTAAAATGGGGCTGGGGAGACAAATACTGGACTCGGAGCTGAGGATGATATTTAGATGGATGTTGTTGAAATTTTCTCCTGTTTTGTTTTAAACCTATATCCAGATTACCTGATGCAATTATTTTGACTTGGCTACCTTTTCTGTAGGTAAAATTAATTACTGAAAAATGCAGCAGTTGCCACCTCCCGCCCCACAGCTCTCATGATCCCAATGGTTGCCTGGCCTATTGACAGCAACTGCCATTGTCTTCAGAAAAACAAAAAGCCTGTCTTGTATACTTCTGAAGGGTAAGTTTAATTTGATCTCTAGTTATTCTTTAAGTTGCTGATATGTGATTGTGCACATTTTATGTGTGTGTTTGATGCACATGAGAAAGTGGTAAATAGAGGACATTTGCTCTGGTGCTTAGTTTGAGGAGCTGAAATTGGATTATTTGAAGTAATATCTGATTGTGTTGTCATGGCCGCTGTAATGAATCTGAAACCTGGTTATTGGACTTTTTATATAAACCTTTGTGATACATTATTTGCATGTGGATCTGCAAAAAGCCCACATGTTGCATCATACATATTGTTGACACGTTGAGTACATTAGTGTTTCACTAGACTACTTCTTTTCCATGTATGGCATATCGGTGCTTGTGTGTTTTTGCTGTTTTTTGAATTGTGCATCACATAATGGTCTTTGTGTATTGCAATAGAGGGGCAGCATAACTGTTTTTTTTTAATTTAGAGCGGCAGAAATGCGACCATGACCCTTCTTGAGCTGCTGGTATTTAAACACGAAGGGGTACTCTGCTAGTTATCCAAAGTTTTTTGACTGCTGTAAAAGTTTGTGTTAATCTTCCAGTACAACCATGTTGAAATGAGTTAGAAGAGTGGGAGGCATCCAGCTTTGGTTGACATAATGAGCCAGTGAACCTTTTCACATCAACTTCCTTTCCTATTCAGCCTAGCCCACCATTTTCGTACAGCTAATATATTGTCTGAAATTCGTTCTCTCTTCTCATCAGGTTACTTTCATAACAAAGTAGCTGCAGATTTTTTTAAGGGTAGTGTTCTACCAACAAGTGGCTAAACGGTGTTAGCTCAAAAGGAGGATCCCGGTTCCTCTTGATATAGAATCCTTATGTTTTTCATTCCAAAAACTGTTAAACTTACCAAGCAGTCACTTTTTTATTCAAGTCCAACAGAAAATCCATGCCCTGTTAGAACAGCCTTTACATCCAATATGCCCACAAGCATACATATAAACACCATGGCAGCAGCAAGGTTTAGTCTCTTAGACATGTGACACTAGGCAAATCTCTTCAGCACAAGTTGATAGTGTATTATGCATGAACAATGTAATGATCAACTCTTAGAAAGTAAATGGGGTTTAGCCTAAAAAGTATAAACGTTTGGTAACTATTGTGAGTGGTGGTAATCAGAAAATTCAATTTTACTTTTTAACATTCAACAAATGAGATTTTGTTATAGGGAAACATGACCAGTAGACTTCATACATCAGTATTCTGCAAGCAGAGCATATCTTATAACTATTCCATGCTTGGCTGCATGTCTGTCAATAAATCATACTGAAAACTGCCCTAAGAAGGATGAGCGAGATTTAGTCCTCTATTATTTCCCAAAGTACTGAGTGTGCCTATCACCCCCAAATAAAAATCTATTGAACACTTTGTTCATGTCCAAGTCATCTGTCAAGTGTAATAGACGTGCAGGAAAAAACTGTTTCTCTGTCATTGTAGATCAAATGCAGGTCATCAAATGTTGGAGACTTGAAAAAGTCCACTCCGCTGTGGCATTAGGCAGTGGCACAGTGAGGTAGAGATAAAGTAGCTTGTCTACCTGACCAAAAAACTGCCCCATTTCCTGCGGCTGCCGGAGCATCAACAAGGAGTTCGTGATTTTGGTGACCATTGTGATATGTGTAGAGCTGAACATAGAAATGTGGGATGTTAAAAAGCTCTGGAGCATTTAATAATAATAATAATATAATTTACAACTGTGTCGATTGTCGTCATGTCCATGTCTCCCATGCGTTGGATGGCATGTCATCAGGAATTGCAATCATAACGTTGGACAGGGAGAAAACTTCTCGCCTTCCCCCATATTCTGGTCCCAGTGTTCCAGTGACCGTAACTGAAGCATAGTCTTGATTTACAAAGCTGAAACTCATCAACTCCTACTGGAGGTCCACCTTATTACAGGAAGGCCTTAGATGCCTTGTTGTTATCTGTATTAACCATGCAATTGCTGTGCAGCTTTCTTATGATAATGTGATTGATGACTGCATCAAGCAAAGCATGAAAGGTCAGGGTTGTGCCAGTTGTGCAGTTTTGTTTGCGTGTTTCTAGAGTGTGTAGTGCTATAATCTGGTTATTTTATTCATGAGCATGTTTCTCTACATGTGTATTTTTTATAATATAAGATCTATGCAATTTAGATTTAATTGCGTTTTTGTTGGAAATAGGGTAATAGTGTCATCATTTGATTCTCATTTTTTATTTGTATTTATTACAATTTGTTTCTGTTTGCTCTGCAACCCAGCTATGGTCAAGTGGTTGATGATGGACGAATGTTTCTATTTATCTTTGTAATAAAAATAGATGCAGAGATTTTTGTTAGTGCTTTTTGTTAGGGTAGGGGACACAATATTAGTTGGGGGAATGGGTTTGCCCAGGAAACACCACCACCCTTATGGAGATGAAAGATGTCTTCTGCCTTAATCCATCCTATTGTATAGAAGCAGTGCACAGCTGCAGCACCCAAGGAGCAGTTAGGGGTTCAGTGTCTTCGCAAGGACACTATAACAAAATGTCTGGAGGAGCCGGGGATTGAACTAGTGAGCTTCTGATTACAAGGCAACCCACTCTACCTCATAGCCGTGCCACCCCTAAACATGGGCTAAATCAGGTCCCTTCTTGTACTTTCTGTCTTTTGATAGTAATAAAATCATCCTCCCACACATCCATTAATCCGCATCTATCTATCTATCTATCTATCTATCTATCTATCTATCTATCTATCTATCTATCTATCTATCTCTCTCTCTCTCTCTCTCTCTCTCTCTCTCTCTCTCTCTATCTATCTATCTATCTATCTATCTATCTATCTATCTATCTATCTATCTATCTATCTATCTATCTATCTATCTATCTATCTATCTCCATAAGCCTAGCTAACAAACTAATGTGCATTATTGTTGTTACTGTTCTGCAATACCATATAACAGGATATAAAAACAGTAGCAGTGCAGAACATTTGGTTACATCACTGAAGGAGAGTTAGACTATATCGAAGGTAAGCTCTGCAGTGCACCAAAAAAATCTCCATTCTGGAGTGAATGAAATTGGATAAATTATCGTTAAATATCCCTGCTCACTTTGCTGTGTTGCGCCAAACTTTCATTAGGACACATTAACTGTGGGGTTTTATCACTAACAATAAAACATTACTGGAAATGGAAGGGAACATGAAAATGCTACATCAGCGAAAAAAAATCTCTACTCAAGTCTGAGATGACAGAAATAATGGTCACCGCCAGTACTGAAAGTGACAACTTAATGTCCTGGTTTTAGTAGGTAGCCCCACTGCTCTCAAATTACTGTCAGTCAAACTTACATTGGATCAATACTCGGATACAGAACAATCTCTATTTCTAATGACTAGCAGCTTCAAAACATTAAGCTCATCAGGGCCTTTTATTGTTTTCTATTTTTATTGTTGGCTTGTTATTTTATTTGCCCACATCTATTTGAAAACAAAACAAAACAAGTTGTAATTTTACCAAGCTAAGAGCCTTCTGAAGCTCAGACTGCCTGCTATCTCAGATGCTCTGAGGAGAAGTGTACACTCATGAATCATTTTTTACATGTGCTTACCCTTTTGCCAGGAGGTCCTGGTACTCCAGCCTCACCAGATGGTCCAGCAGGGCCCTAAAGTAAAACAGATACACTTAAATCCACTTGAAATTTGTTTTGTTCCCCTAAATATAAAAACCATTCAACCATTTGAAAAAGATGACACTCCCTTTTTCAAAATGATGGATAGTACAACATTGAAACTAATTTATAGGACTTTCTAAATTGGAACCAAGTTTTAATGATTCCTACACTTTTATAGACTGGATTATCTATTTTACTATAAATAAGCCTTTTTTGGATATATATATATATATATGTGTGTGTGTGTGTGTGTGGCAATATTGGTATAATTGACAACAAAAAGCAGAATTAAAATGGTGACATCAGCTGTTTTCTAACATTATCCTCTGTTTCCCTGTATGTGTTAACAGTTATTTTTCAATCAAAAAATTAAAACTATACAGCAGACTTAAACAATGTAGTAAAAAATAATATTTAAATTCTTCATTGTAAACAATTTATTTGATTGGATATGGGATTATTTGTGTGGAAGACAATCTTCAGTGTTTAGAATTTGACAAAAGCTTATTTCCTTAACATGAATTAACTGTAAACCTGACATAAATTCAACCAATTGTGTATTTAAGTATGTATATAAATTCCAAGATGATTGACATTAAACTGCTCTATATAACATATAAAAATGTGCATAGTCTGTGATCACTACAAGGGCTTTTGAACATGAGAATTTAATAATTGGCATAGGCCAGCTTGCCTTGGGAATGGAACACTTAAACTCAGTACATAGCCAGGTTTTTGGATGTGACTTATGGGTTGCTTCAAAATGAGACTTATGGCTGACATTTGCTGTTTGAATGTGTGAAAAGTGGCACGTAAACAAAGGATGTAAATGACAGCAGACTCACAGGTTGACCAGCTTCTCCATCATCTCCTTTGTCTCCTCCTAAACCATCCACACCCTGAGTGGAATACAGAGGAAAGCATTACTCCACCTTGGCATTATACTACTTGGTTATATTTCATGTGGTGAAATGCCATTTGAGCAAATGACATATAGTGTACCTGTCTACAAATGACAAAGCTATGGAGGAAGAGGAGGAAACATAGCTCATTTTTCCGCTGAGTTTTAAAAAACCTCACTTCACTTCAAAATATGGAAAGAACGAAGTAAAAAAACAAAACAAAAACAAAACCCAACTTTATACCAAAAGGAAGGAAAGCAAGAATATATGTATAAAGAACAAAAAATAAACTTGACAATAAATAAAATGTTAACTTTCTCAGTTTTTTTTACAGTATATCATGCTTACTGGGATCAAAAGAACATTGTTTATATGGTCATAAGCATAGTGTTTTACCCTAGGAATAATAACACCTAATTTAGTTTCAACTATAGCACTTACAGCGACACCAGGCTCACCAGGGGGTCCAGGGTCTCCAGGGAATCCAACAGGGCCCTACAGAAAGTGCAAGCCAAAATGAGGACTAAACTCAATGCAGAAAATTTGACACAGTCTTATGAAGATTTCTAATAATGGCTTTGGTCATGGCTATGGGTAATTTATGTGTGAATGGCGGTCTGTGAAGCTGACGTACAGGGTTACCCTTGGGGCCATCATCTCCAGAGGGTCCACGCGCACCCGCAGGCCCGGCAGCCCCAGGTGGGCCGGCTTCACCTTTCTCACCAGTTTCTCCTTTTGGACCCTGGGGAGAGAGAGTCCTGTCACTATGAGGACCGCATCTGGAGCATCATTGGTATCAAAGAGCCACAGTGGCAACACAACCCTGCTAAATAGGGCACAATCAACCTGTCACAACTATCAGAGTCAATACATGTTATGGACTGCGGTGTCATGATTTGGTCAAAAAAGGCCATAAATACAGATGACAGAAACTAAAAGTGAACATCAGGGCTACAGAGTATATGATGTATTGTATTTCCCCATATAAATGAAATGCCAGGTAAAAGTTTAATTTTTTCTCAACATAAATGATTGATCCAATAAATTATTTTTCCAAGTGTCTTTCCCCTACTACCGAAGGAATTGCTGTCTAGTAGTCACGGCTATGCCTCTGAGCAGTAGGTAAGGAGTAATTACAAGCCACTTAAGGGAGATCGTTAGTTGGCGCATTAGAGAAGAGTTATTCTGTGGTCAATGCCTGCATGGTACCTTTCGAATCGACCCCGGCATGCTGGGTGACTCAAGGCCTATTTGTCATTATAAACAGATACACAGTGGCAGATGGCAACATCAATATAACCTAATGGACTCAGGCTCAAGGAGGGGTCCTCTTCCTCGGCCTGGACATAAATAAACCGTAGTCAACTGCTTAGTCAAGATTGATGGTAGGGCTATGATTTGAAAGGAATGGGTCAAATATATAGGATATGTATCAGAAACCTGGATTTGATTTTAGAGAGATATTGGAAATGGGTTAACTTCATTGTGTGTGAATGGCTTCAGATATCGCTGTATATTTGGATAAGTATATAATCCATTTCAATCTTATTATACATAAAATTCTCATTCTTTGAGAAAAAAATCGTGCCACTGTTGTAACCAAATATGTGTCAGAATATCATAATCTGAGACCCTGTGATAACTATCAAGAAAAAAAGGGCCCACACTTTTTAGATTAATTGATTGATCCATGATTAATTGTATGGCCCACATATGGCCAGTTTGGTCGTAAATTATTTCAATTTGTAATTGGGATTTTGCTTTCCTATTAAGTGGAGCGTAGGCATTTTCATGCTTTTATTCAATTCTGGGTCTTAGGAGGCTGGAGGCTAAATAGACTCCGAGTCCATCATTCCTCCTTAAGGCAGAATAATTCATGGACCATTCACACAAAGGGCTAATTTAGAGCCCCAATTCATCTAATATGAATTTTGGCCTGTGGAAGCCAAATGTAGTACCTGTAGGAAACCTATAGCAACATGTGGAAAACATGGAATCTCCACACAAAAGAGCTGTGATCAAACCTGCTTGCTCAGAGGTAACAATGTTTTCCACAATTCTACAATGCTGCTCCTTTTTAAACCAACAGAGCACTAATGAATTAATTATAGAGACACGTAGACACAGAGTAAAATTTTGACACAGATACTGAAACAGTTCTCATGTATGGTTGGGGCGTCCATGTAATGCTGATGTAAATATATATACTTGATATAATTTCAACCATAGGCAATGAACATCAAATATCTGAGAAATCAAATTCAAGAGTACATTTTTATCCGAATATCCTACAGCATTATACTAAACTGGCATGCGCTTGTCTACAAGCATGTTTGAATAATCAATGAGAAACCAGTTGGTTAGGTAAATGACATAGCCATGTTGGGGGTGTCCATATATGGCCAATCTAATTATCTACTAAAAAGCCCCCAGGTTCCCGCATGGTTACACATCAATGTAATATGGAGATGAGGCAGCCAGAGGTAGCACATTGCCACAGCTAGAGTGACAGATAATACACATAGCTTAATTAGCTGTGCTCAAAGATATTTATAGCAGATTACCAAACAGTCACAATAATATAAGGGAGGAATAAAATAGTTGGGATACTTAATACTCTTAGTTGAAATGACCCAATTTGGCTTAGGTGGTGTTTAAGGTGTTCCCTATGTGGTTTCATCAAACCAGTATTTAAATAAGTGTCAATTATTCTTTACAAAGTGTTTTATTTAGAAGTGGTCTCTGAACTGAAGCGAGACCGCAGAGCAATGACAGCAGAGCATCTAACCCTGACAGGAGGGAGTACTTACACCACGACCAGATTCTCCAGGTGATCCTGGGTTGCCAGCCTCACCATTCTCTCCCTGTGAAATCACAGTGAAAGTGAAGATTTTTACACTGATTACAGTCAGCCATTTTCAGCTAATCAATAGGCTGAGTAGAAAATCAAATGTCATTGGATTATATTTTTCACCTTATACAGAATGTGCAGAGTTAAAAAATATTTGCTTTTAAATACCATAAACCATATCATGAGCTTGCACATGGGAGCAGGGAAATTTAGGGTAAAGAACGTTAACTTCAATGAACTCCAAAACTTTACATACAACAATGGCTTAATAAGATGTCTGTAGAAAGGGTTTAGACAATGAGCATCATCTGGATATGACTGGCTCTCACCTTCTCTCCATTACCTCCCATACTACCAATACCACCAGGAGGTCCTTGTGCACCCTGTGGATAAAACACAGGGATCCTATTAGTGACTAAGCAATGAAACAAAGTAGTAGTCAGTTGGTAAGTGCAAATGGAGAGAACCTATGTTGAAATGGCAATTATAGACTGTTGGTCACAAAAAATCTAGGTGGAAAGACACTTACATCAGCTCCACTGGGACCCTGAGGACCTCTTGGACCTGGTGGACCAGGAGGACCCTGTCAACAAAGATGAAAGATGTGATCAATATCCTTGGTGTGGCTCCACAGGCTTAAAAAACATAGTTTGGAGGGTGGAAAATCTTTGCTCTAACTGCCTCAGTGGCGGCAGAATCCAAACATTACACCAATTCCTCTAAATTTTTACCAGCTGAAATGGATGTTTATGTAGAGCACATATCTCATTATCTTAAAACAAACCATCTGTAAAGGGACTGGAGCTATTGAGAACATTATCAGACAACAGCCAATATTTACTAGTATTTGGCTTACCACTTGAGTTGATTTCCTATTGGGCCATAAATCAAGGAAATGCACAAAAAAGGAGAAGAATGTTTAACTCACCATTGGTCCTACATCTCCGTTTTCTCCTTTCTCACCTGGTGGGCCAGGCAAGCCCTGAGAGAGAGAGAGAGAGAGGAAAATAAGAATCTCTTTCAAGTTTCTCAACAAAGGAAAAGAGGAGACAATGTATTAGTTGGGTGTGTTTGGGACTCTATCTAGAGCTGCATAAATACATTTTCATCTTTCATCAACAAGTGATTCCTAATGATATTTTTGAAAAAGGGGCCTTCGCAGGGGGAGACAGAGTGCCCCTAAAACACACAATCAGTCAAAACAAAGATTACATGTAATAGTTAAAGGCAACATGGAGCTTGGGAAATAACTAGAGTCTGTAAATTACAAGGTAGAAGCTCCATCTGTCTCTGTCCACAGGAAGTCAAAACAAACAAAACCGGGCCAGCTTTGAAATTTACTCAGTTGCAGGATTCAGTCATGTGTCACTAAAACAGATTTGAGTAAAACAGAAGGGTGTGTCTGTGAGATGATAAGTGATGTACCCACACACGGGAAAAATGAGACGGCTCCTGGAATACTGCTATTGTTTATTATCTAGCAGCCTAATTGCAGCTGTTGTATTTTTTTCTTTTGGTTTAATATGCCGTGGATGGAGCATTCATAATCAATAGACAGGTGGAAGACAAGGCAGTGGTAATGATTAGTTGTTTTAAAACTGAAATGACAGGAAAATCAGTCACTGTGATCATATGAGCCATTGGTGTTCATTTTGTTGATTTACTGTTTGCATTCAATTGCAGAGGGAGCTAACTTATAAATAACTAAGACAAGGAATCAAGATGCAGTAATAAAGGTTGTGGGAAGTGAGGAGAAAGACATACATCAAGAATTGAATTAATGTATGGACAATGCATGGGTTGTATGGGACACGACAAATACTGGACGTGTAAGGGTTGTTTGGAAATAGCTCCTCATAGCATGGTCTGGAGAGAGCAAACTCGCTCCATGCCACACTCACATGGATCTACATTTATACACACGTGGAGGTGGGAACACATGAACGCAAACATTTATCCCAAAGAGCTTTTAAAAATACATGCTTATATAGAATTATGTGAATGTATGCAGACAATGCACATGTTGACAAGCACAGAGGCCTGAAATATTTGGAAAAACCCACAAACACACACACATGACACACACATCCATCTGGTTTCAGCACCTCAAATAAATGAATTAGATCATAGTAGATCAATACATGTTTGCATATGACTTGGCATATCTAGCCATAGACTATAGGGACAGTACAGTGGGATCAAATGTGTTATTTGCTCTCTTCATCTACATCTTAACGCCTTAAACTGAATAATTTGGTTGGCCAGTGAGGACTCTAATATTACATGGCAAACACAATGCCAACCACCCAAAGGCTTTCAAATCAAAGCTCTTCATTCCTCCACAGTCAAAAATCATTAATGTAGCAGATAATTGTATTGAAGAGCTGGGCTCACATTGACTGCTGCCATCTATTGAACGGCAGCTTAGCCAAACATAATTAAAGAAGGGGAGATAGAATGCATTATGCCCAATTAAAAGCCAATTGCACTTAATCATAATGTTATCTGGCCCCATTGACCACTGGGGCCTCTCTCTAATTTCATCCTTAGTGACTCCTTGGATAATTGACTTCGAGATATTCTAAAGGGTGCTATTTCTTTATTAATTGCCACCAAAGCAAGTTTACTCAATATCAGCTCATTGACTTAAATTAACTCTGTCCCTTGGTTCTCTTTTCCCTCTGCTGCATTTTTGAGGGTAGGAGATTTGAGTAGAGAGGACTCGAGAAGAGCAGAGTAGACTAGCTACTCTAAACATTTAATGTGTCTGTGAAACAATTTGTTTCTCGGCAAAGGTTTTGCAAAGGCAAATATCCAGGTTTAGATTCAAGAAAATTATTATTGTTATTGTTATTGGGCCAGCACAATGACAACTTGCAACTCTAGACACATAACAAGTACATTAATCCAACGTGCAATATATCAAATCAATTTTATCTAGACCCCAGAGAGTCTCTGAAGGACATTCAATTGCCCGGCAATCATCACCAACAAGTACACATAGTGTAGTCATACAGAGAAGGGTTTTGGAGTAGAGAATAGTGACCTGGATCATTCACCTGTGACTGCCCTCAAATCATTTTTCCTTCCCCACATATGTTAGTCATGCAATATCTATGTTGTCATGTATCTGTAGGTAATGTGCTGATGATGGTGACAGTGAGACAGATCATCGATCACATGGTTGGAAGGTAACTGGTATCCAACAACAACTTTGTCCACCCTGTCACTGTCATTGGACATTACTCTGAGCATGTTCAGAGATGCTACTCCTAGGTTCCCATGTGCTCTACTTTGAAAATGCATGTGGATATGCGGGTTTATAAAATGGGATAGCTACACAAATACCCATGGTGAATGAAATACTTTACAATTATATCTAGAAAATAAAATCTTGATTGTAGCTAGTAGCTGCCACATTAGCTAGTCTCTGATTTTGCCCTGAGAGCACTGCTAGGAACAATATACTGCATGATAACGATGAAGTATGACTAGAAACCAATGGTGGTGTCCCTGCTATTAATTCTGTGGCAAAATGCCAAATGCAAAAAATGCGAGCAATGGAGATGGATTTTTAGCACTGTCTGCACTGGGGAGGAAGCTTGAGGGGGGAAAAACATTACTTGGCCAGCAGCTATACAAAGTATTATTAGCATCAGTGGCTGCATCAATAAATTATGCACTGTTTTGCTGTAATGTAAATGATGTAAGGAAAGATGAAATATTGTGGGTTTATAGGGTGCTAACGAATGGGGGAACTTTTTCACTGTTGGCTACCTTTTGTCAGAGAGGAAACGTGTGTTTGGGCTGTGTTCAACGTGATCCGGATGCCACGTATTCAAGAGAGAGACAGGAAGAGAAAGGTAGAGAATGACCATGAGGGGGAAAGAAAAAGAAAAGATGGGCAAAGAAATAGAGGGCTGATGTTTATGCATTTGTGTATGTGTTTATAAAAGTGTGCAGTATTTTTATGTATGCACATGTGCATACACACACCTGTGTGTGTGTGTGTGTGTGTGTGTGTGTGTGTGTGTGTGTGTGTGTGTGTGTGTGTGTGTGCGTGCGTGTGCGCCTGCATTTTCAAATGCCATGGTTTCGAGGTGTGAACTCGCATGTGACGTTTTGTAGATCCCACGCTGTGTATGAAGGTGTGTGAGGGTGAGGGTGTGTGTTACGGTCAGACAGGGTTAGCATCAGTCTGCAGTAGTGTAACTGAACCTGACGGCCAGGTTCATTTTCACATCTACTGAACACTTTCATCTCAGTATCTCAGGCCCACTTTGATGTTGTATTTCACTGGTTCTCCTATCCCCCACCCCTCTCTCCCTCTTTCTCTCTTTCTCTCCTCGATACCCTTCTCTCTCGCTCTCTCATTGTCTCTTTGTCTCTCAGCATCAGCAGCAGGTGGTGCAGGCGGTGGAGCGGGCCAAGCAGGTCACCATGCCTGAACTCAATGCCATCATTGGAGTAGGTGTATTGCATGTAAACAAAAACACACACACACGCACACACATGTATGTGCACGCACACCTAGTTTCATGACTCTAAAGTATATATATCAAAGACATGTTTTGTGACCTGTGCATTTTATTCTATTCCATTATACTGTTAGTAATCTCCCTTTAATTAAATAACCCTAGAGAGAAAGAGGAGCCTATACAAGAAAGAAAGACCTTGAACTTTAAAGGAATATACGAGTTGGATGTATCCCCTCAGTTTTCTGATGTATGACTAGATGATGGAAGGGGCATAGGTTCCAGCACGTACGCTAAGTATCAGCCGGTCAAAGAGGAACTGGCACACCATTAAACGCCAGTTTAGGAAAAAGTAATCTTAATGCATGAAAAGAAAGAGGTCCAGAGTGGAACCAAGTGATAACGGGTCTCAGACCATCCTCAGTGCCAGGGGTATCTTCAGTTTTCTACCACATATATATTATCTTTCCCAATTCCCTTTTCTCTTTTATTTTTCATTATCATGGGATTCTGTTTGTCTTTTATCTCAATCCAATATTTATTTGTGTGGGTATGTGTGTGCATATGCATTTATATGCTTGCTTGTCTATTTGTGTGTATGTTCAGCAGCAACAGCTCCAGGCTCAGCATTTGTCCCATGGCCATGCCCTACCTGTGCCCCTCACACCCCACCCGGCAGGCCTACAGCCCCCTCTGCCCCCCGGGGCGGGTACTGCTAGCCTATTGGCCCTCTCCTCAGCTCTAGGGCATCAGCTGCCACTCAAAGATGAACGAAAGCATCACGACAACAGCAACGAACATCAGAAAGGTAGGCCCATATGTGTGTGTGTGTGTATGTGTTTTTATGTCTTGGATATGTCGTATTGCTATCGCCCTATGGTGCTTTTCCACATCATGGCGTGATGCTTCTGAGCACAGTGGGGAATTAATCAACAGAGTTTTCCTCAGCACACGGTTACGGTATGAAATGGGTCCTTGCAGTGTTCATCTCTGGATTTTCAGCTCTGTTTGATAACCATGCTGAATGTGGTCAGATTGCGTTGGTGGGAGAGCTTCATGACATTGGTTTTAAATGATCCGTTTTCCATTCACGCTACATCATTCAGTGAGGCCACATCTGATGTGACGTTGATATTTTATAGCTCCATTATCATGTCCTGCTCTGATCCTAAAGCATTTACTGAATCAACCAGCAGGCTTTTGTCTTTTTTCCATCAGAAAAGAAAAGAAAACTGAAATGTCTGATTTCATGGTCAGAGGAGGAGTCAAAGCCTGTGTTGCATCGATGGACACTGTTGCATGCCGTTATTGGTTGCTGTTGTCGTTTTTTGTAGTCCTGATTTCAGCTCCAACGCTAATAGAAACGCAATCCCTGGTTGCACATCAGCTTCATTGGCGCCTCAGTATTATGATAGCCAAAAAGGTAGTTAATGTCAACTACTGTTCAGAAATATGAATAAAAACAAATAAGACGAATAGACAAGTTCATGCTTGTTTATAGAGGACTCAAATGTAAATCAACTCTTTGGGGCAGTTTCATGTAACCTGCATTTTAAAATGCAGAAATCTAAAGGAATGAGTTTGGTGATTTGGTTTCAATAACTAAGGTTCAGCAACCCTTCCCGTCTCCGTTTTTCCTGTTCAGTGACTCAAAACAAAGGTCACAGCATCTAAGTGGCCATGTTATCTGTGGATGCATCTAAGTGTGCATGTTATCCATGTGTCCGTGCTCACATTGGAGATCATTTAGCCTTCTACAAAATGCCTCAACATGGAAAGCCAAACAAAGAACCAGTTGGTTTCTGTCTTAAACAGAGAGCGCGCTTGATCTTCTCAGTCATCTTTCAACATTTCCCACAGTTAATTACACGTGAGGCTGAGTGTGAGAGTGAGATAAAGATGGAGTTGGCTTGCCTCTAATTACTTTGACACAGCTTCGTTGTGAGGGCTTTTTGCAGTGCAGTAGAGCAGTTAACCTTGTTCTGCAGCTCCAGCAAAGCTATCAGCTCCCACCCCAGGTAATGCTTATCCCCATTTGATAGCAGAATCAATAGCAATGAAATTCCACCATGACATGTGAGTCTTTGGCCGTGTGTGTGTGTGTGTGTGTGTGTGTGTATCGTGTGTATCGTGTGTGTGTGTATCTGTCTATCCGTCC
>OMLC01096718.1:0-17339 GCA_900302585.1 Regalecus glesne | reverse complement strand
TACACACACACACACACACACACACACACACACACACACACACACACACACACACACACACACACACACACACACACAATCACACACACACACACACACACACACACACACACACACACACACACACACACACACACACACACACACACACCTCTCTTTATGCCTTTCCTTTAGCATCTCTTTCCCATGTCAGTTTTGCTCCCTTTGCTCCCTAGTTCCTATCACTGTATCTCCAGGAATGTTAGATACATAGCACGCCTGTGTTGCAGTGTAAATATCACCAAAAATCACCAAGCTGTCAGGAATACTACTTTTGTGATGCCTCCGAAGAGTGCGATGCATATTCGGGGTATGTGGGGAGGTAGCCTGGTTGTCCAGGAGTTAGAAGATTAGTGATTTGATCCCTGGTTCCTTCAGAAAGTGTGTCAAAGTGTCCTTGAGGAGGACACTGAACCCCTAAATGGTTGGGATGCATTTATTTATTTCACTATTTAGTTGTTAATTTAATTATTCAGATGTGTTTGTCTGTTTATCTATTTACCTACCTAAAATCCATAATGAATTTAATGGCTCTACCATGTAATATCTTACGGAGGGATTTTCCACCAAAATACTTAACCAGTATCAATATGCACTTTTACAATGGATTATACGCTGCAATTTGTTGATTGTCAACGTAATAAAAACTATATTGACAACTTTATTGTGGTAACTGTCTGCATATCTGTCCGTCTACTCTTACCACACAACATGCAGTATAAGTATCATCATCTTTTTATATAGCTGTGTTGTGTGAGTGTGTGAGCGTGTGTGTGTGTGTGTGTGAGCGTGTGTGTGCACATCCTTAAAACTCTTAATCTATGACAGCAGCACTATACCAGCGATAGGAAATTGGAACACTGAGTTGAGGGTTTGAAACCAGTTATATTTACAACAACATTCAGTTCTGCAACTCTTTTTGGGCTATCTGCTGCCTTAATACAATTATCAAGCAGAAGAGCAACATTAAAAAACAAAGCACCACACACCAACCGATCTGATAAATCCAGAAGAGCTATTAACGGAATACAATAAATGCTTTATCAACTAATAACATGGCAATCGTTTCAACACTTGTCTTCAAATAGCGTTTATGGCAGAGCACAATCTCAACAGTGGTATGTGGAAAATGTCTTAGATATAGGAGTGGAATCCTTCTGTAACCAAATCCCAGAGCCAATAGAATGTGCTAAGCCTGCCTTAGGCTGTCAGGATGAAGCTCTTTTTATTAGGAGATTAACCAACAGCACAGAGGGACAGGGAACAATTCACAGGATCAAGGCTCTTCTGCTCTGATCTCAGCTGATGTGTGTGTGTGTAAGACAGTGTGTGTGTGTGTGTGTGTGTGTGTCTGTGTGTGTACAGGGCGGTATCTCCATTTGTGTGTCTACCTCTAGGTGCCCCATGAGAGCACAGTTCATTAGATGGTGCTATCTGTGTGTGGCAATATATCATTTGTGTGTGTGTCAGTGAGGACGTATGCTACCCCAGAAGGGTCAGGGAATCGCAGATGCCATGCTCAGCGGTTAACTGTAGCCAGCAGCTAATTCTGACTCACTGCTGCTTTGTGGGTGATATCTTAGCATTCAATATCCAACAGAAGCTCTCTACATCATTATATGAAAAATGATATGAGAAAGGAAATTATAGATGATGTTGAAATAGCGGATAGTAGTAAACAGTAGATATTCTAGAGGATGCATAGCTTGAACCATATGCTGAACTTCAACAAATATCTTTCCCAAAAATTGATGTAAACTGTTTGGGTGAACTCTTTTTTTTATGGTGAGGGATCAAAAACCCTGATAAGTGATGACTTGCAAGAAACTTCCTCTGGGAACATGTTTAGACATAGGGCTTAAGATTTTACTTGAAGGTTAAGCTGAGCTTGATGTTAGGTATGTACTGTCTTTTTTGTGTGACTCACCAAATCTGATTTGAAGTAGCTGACAGCATTTTCATCTAGCAGGAAGTACCTTCTTTTCCAGTTCTTCATCTGAGTCAGAGGACCATGGACATAGCATAAGAATGGAAACAAAATATATTCATCTTAGTGAGGCATTTAATTTACCACTAATATTAACTATGTTGGTGTCACAGTGATGCGCACGTGTCAGGAAACGATGAGCCAAACGTCACGGGTTCGATCCTACCACGGGGTATGAGAAAGAGTATCCGACTTTCAATCCCTCATGTTCCATCTCAGTCTGTGTCCAATCCCACAACATGGGAACTTCTCGTGACACATAAAAATGGACCTCTCACAATGGCTACATATACCATTCACAGAGGATTGGATAATAGTTGCAATCACAGCACTGTATGAGGATGGGCAAATCCTTGATAGGGAGGAATAATGTGAAGAGGGAATAACCATCCCTAAACCAAACTGGGGAGAGGATAAGAGTGCATCTGTCACCATCTTAAAATGATCTGAATGTTTTTTTTATTCTGCTCACAAATAGACATGTGTTCATAAGTGAATGAGTAAGCCTGTCATTGATATAGTGCGTGAATCTCTGAGTGTGTGTGATGCAAAGTATAAGTCTGTGCATGCCTTGGGTGTGTCATGTTTGTGTGTATAGTATGAGAGAGAGAGCGAGAGAGAGAGAGAGAGAGAGAGAACTCACCACAGCTCCCTGTTTGACACAATAGCCAGCTTTGATGACAGCCTGGTCCTGCATACCTCTGGACAGGAAGTACGGTAGCTGATTTTGACCCCGCCTCAGACCACCTCGCTCTGCCCCATTCTGCCCTTCCCCTTGCTCCTACCACACACACAAACACACACACAAATACACGGTTTCGAAGGAAAGATTTTATCGTTATCATCATGATCTCAGAGTAGGCACCATCAGTCAGGACTAGAAAGGTATTTTTTTAGTTTAGACATGCAGTAAATGTTTTTTTTTTCATTTATTCAGTCATACATGTGGTAGGTCAGTGGTAAAGTGCATCAGAAACTGACAAGGCAGACATCGTGAGTTGAATCCCACTGTGGCACCCAGGCTCAATTCCCCACACTCCATCTAAGTCTTTGAGTCTGTGTCAGCCCCACAACATGGGAACTAATCGTGACATGTTAATTCGATCTCTCAGTGTCTGGTAATGGAGAAAGAAAATCTTCTACAGCACATTATCAAAAAGTGGGGATTTTTTCGTTACATAAACAGGGTGACAGATATGGACAAATTCTCATGACTTTTCCAAATAGTTTCAAGGCTTTTCTACCACAATGGGCAAGTACATAAACTAAAATACCATATGTACCAGCAAAGAATAAAAGTTGAACAAGGTAGAAAATCATTAAATAGTGTGGAGAGGAAGACGGAAAGAGGAACAAGAACAAAACAGAAGAAATTAAGAGAGGTCAGGGCTCTATTAGATTCAGCTGAGAGAACTAACTTCAACACTTGCCGAGTGCCATGCTTTGGTCTGCATGCCACTACAGACTGCACACACAGGCCGACAGGACAGGACTTGTAGGACTTATCATAGCACTCTGTAACTGCAACTGGCTATTAATACGACAGACGACCGCAATCTGTAGCGAGCAAGTGATACAGAAATTTTGGAGGAAGATGAGTCGGATAGAAAGTGGGCAATGATAATAGGGACCCTGTTTGATGAACTGGAATTTACTGAATAGAGTGCATGTGTGTGAATGAGTACGCACAAGTGCATCTGTGTGCAATGCATTTGTGAAGCTTCATACATTGAATTAGGGATCAAGCGCATTTAAGTATTTGTGCATGCATCTGTGTGTAACTGTTTGTTCCTGTATTTTTTATTAATGTGAGTGTATGTTTGTTCCTTATTTCTGTATTTGTATCTGCGTGACTCCATGTATGTTGTCATATGCATTCCTATGCCCTTGTTACCTGTGTGGCAGTGATAATAGGGACGCCTCCTATAATCTCAGTCTTATAGGAGACCTGTTTTATGGCTCCCAGTATGTCTTGAGGAGTCTCTGAACTGGCCTGGCTATCCCCTGACTTTGGTACCTGTAAAACACGACAAAAAGAGCGATTGTGCATCAATATCATGATACCATATCATAAATAACAGAAAAGTATTTTCTAAGCACCCAAAAACATACAAGCCTCAATATGTATGTGTTGATATGCAGAACGTGACATGAGCTGTTGCCACTAGCCGGCAAATTTTCTCTAACCCAATGCTCACACCGACAGTGACAATAAGCGACAGTGGCTGGAATTCATTTAATTCCAGAGGTCGCAGGGCTGCATTGGGTGAGGTGGTGGGGCACATCACCTGAAGACAAAATTATCACAACTTGGTGCCAAACATTTTTAACAAAATTCAAATTCATTGAAACTGAGCAGCAACAGTCGAGCACTGGCCAATCAGAAGGCAGATGTGATCATCTTATATCCTTACCCTGTGATACATTTTCTTAAACCATAGTTCCTATATAAGCATTACAGTTCCCATAGCCGACATGGAGAAGAAACTGATTGTGGCTGTTGCTGGGTTTCCTGTTCTGTACGCTACATTCATGTCCATTTAAGAAAGACATTCTAATGAGTTCTAATAGTTGAAACGGCTTCAGTTTCAACTTCAATTTCTCTCTCTCTCTTTCTGTGTGCCACCATTTTACACAAGGTAGTGTCTCAAAGTCAACAATACAACGTACAGTGGCTGACAGGTTCCGCTTTGAGAGTCGATTTTGAAAAGGGTGTGTGTATGCACATGTGTGTCTCACTGTAATCTTTGTTGCATTGTTCAGGACACTGATCCACTCCACTAGGTCCTGCTGGTCATTAGCCTGCAGATAGAACTTCCTCATTCCTGCATTTATAACTGTAGAAAGAAACGGATACAGAGAACATGCACAAATATTGATTTAATACTAATAACACTGATTTTATACCATGCTTGACTTGCATGTTATCAATAAAATGAAAGAAAGAAATTACGAGATTTAGAGAAGAAAAAAAATGGGGGAAAGGAAGCATAGAGACAGAGGGCCTGTGGGGACAGAAATATTCAAAAGCCAAAATAAATAGACATGTATCCATCCTCAGCCACTTATTCAAAGATGGGTTGTGGAGTAATGCTGAAGCCTATACAGGGCTCATTGGCCATGAGATAGGGTAACAGTGTACCAAAATTATTTTTTTGCTTTATACTGGTTGCAAAAGTTTCAGCTTATACCAAAGCCAAAATTTTTCATTGACTTCTATATTTATATATCATCTAATCTAAATATATTTCAGCTCAGATTTATGCTTTCAATGAAAATTTAACCACAGAACTAAAGGTATGTAAAATAAGCAACCTTTATTAGTATTGGAGAATTATCAGGTCTTTTAAAAGGACATTGTACCCCAAAATATAATTTTACAATTAAAAAAAAAACAGCTCAAATTTCCTTTAAAAAAAGCCCATTCGATCAGAGAGTTCAGTTTCAGAGAGGTCCAGTTTACATGTCACGAATAGTCCCCATATTGTGGGGATGGACACGTACTTAGATGGAGCTTGGGGGATTAAGGCCGGATGCTCTTCCTGATGCTCTAAGGTTAGTTCAAACCTGCAACATCTGGTTGTCAGTTCCCGGAACCCTCTTTATCAACGAGCTACCACATACATCTGATTTGTCAGTTTACAGAAAGATGAGCAACATTTCCAAATGCTTTCAAAGTGGAAAAGACATAGCAATGAAGAGATGGAGGGAGAGAAATAGATGGAGGGCAAGGGAGAAAGAGAGGGGGAGAGACAGTGTGTCATCAGCACCCAGTGTTAACTTCCATTGACCCATGAGCCTAAAGCTCTTTGAAGTGAACTGAACTAAACTGAACCAAGAGTCATCTACAGGGAATGAAAGAGGAAGAGGATGGTGGGAGCGTGAGAGAGCTGTATGAGGAGGCAATAGGAGAGGTTGCTGGAGATACAAGAAACATGCAGGGGACAGCAAGGGAAAAGAAGAGAGGGGGAGTAGGGCATCCAAGAGGGTTTGTGTAGGAGTGAGGGTTAAAAAACAACAATAGACGAGGCGATTATCACAAGAGCGAATCGGAGAAAGAGAGCAGAAACATTGAAAGGGGGGGAGCACATTCAGCGCTTCATGCAAATCATGATCTAAAAATATCTTCTGGGTGGGGGATGAGGGGAGCAGCTGTGTGTGTGTGTGTGTGTGTTTAGTAGGAGGGAAGGGGGTGGTCCTGACAGGGACACTAATATCCTGCCTAGAGGGTAAAGAGGGTGACCCCCCCTTCATGTATACTGTGGACGTTTGTGCACGTGCGTGCACGCGTGTGTATTTGTGTTCTTATTGAGACGCTAACATCCTGTCAAGAAAGCAGGAGACCTCCAAGAGAGCCCCCTCCACACACATATGCACACATGCATGCGCGCGCACACACACACACACACACACACACACAAACACAAACATGCACAAATACACAGCAGTATTGGGTCAGGTCAGGGTCAGTGTAGTTTCCTCCTATTGAGTGACAAACAGCTACTGTGGGCTGCCGGTGGCCGGCTGCAGGGCCGCTATTGCCACCAACACTGAGAGCAACGACGACAACAATAAGTACTGAGAGGGACGCGAGACCTGCTGATGTCACAGTGGAAACACAGTCGGCTGGAGAAGAAGGCTGGAACGAGGTGAGGGAGAGAATGGGGCGAGACGGAGTAACTGTGAAGAGAGAGAAAGGAGTAGAGACAGAGAAAGAGGGGGAGGGAGAGAATGAGGGGGGCAGTAGAGGATGGAGAGGGGCTGAGAAGTAGAAAGGGAGGATAGGAGATGGCTTTAGGAGGGGCTGAAGAAGGTGAGGAAAGAGAGATTCAAAGAAGATGTGGAAAAGACTGGGATGAGAAGGGGAGAGAGGAAGAAGTAGGAGGTAGAGAGGTAGAGAACTGGAAAGAGAGAAGGAAAGCAATAAGATTTTGAAGAAGAAGATGATGTTGATGATAATGAAGGAGTGGCATAGCTCAGGAGGTAGGGCAGTTATCTAGCAATCTGATGATTCGTGGTTCAATCCCAGGTTCCATCAGAAAATGTGTTGATGTGAACTTGGGCAAAACACTGAACCCACCAACTCCTTGGGACAATAGATGAAAATTAGCTCTGTGGCTAAATCTGGCCCATTTACATTCTAAATGTTCATTTACATGCACTGCCCCTATAAAATAGAATGAAATAGGAAAGTGAAAGAAGATTGGCGATTGAACAAGGAGCAAAAGAGAAAGAACAAGCGGAGCAAAGGCAGGAAGGAGAAGTGAAGCCAAAGGGAAGTTTTCAGGGATGGAAGGAAGAAGAAGGAAATGATTGGTTGACGAAAAAGAAAGGGAGGCACCCATTCCTTCCTCTTCATAGTCTCTTCCCTCTCCAGCAGTCAATATACTTTCTGACACAAACTGACCACAAATTGAACCACAGACAAGTATGTTGTTTGCATGCTTACTACTGGTTGTATTGCTTGTTCATTGTAAGCAGTTATCAGGGTTGCAAAACAAAACACACACTAAACACAACAACACCTTTACTTTCTGAGGTTGAGGAGAGCCAACCTCTCCCAAAAGCTCCATGTCAACTTTTATGGAAGCTCAGCAGTGAGCATCCTAACAGACTGCATGACATCCTGGTACAACAGCTGCACCAAAGCTGACAAAAAGCCCTCCAGTGTGTTGTGGAAACACGGGACATTGCTGGCATTGGGCTGCTATCACTGGAACATCTTCACAATACTCACTGTGGGCTAAGAGCATCATAAAAGACATTACACACCCTGGACACCATCTGTTTCAGCTCCTCTCGCTGGGTAGAAGCTTCAGATCAATCTGCACACCAATAAATGATAAACAGTTTTTTTTCCTAAAGCTGACATCTCCTCAGTCTGACAAGACTGATGTGCTGCCACCATTGGGCACATCCTCCATTTGCAGTACTTACTTACACGTCATGTTAAGTCACTTCATATCTGTCACACTGCACCCTTACAGCATTTTTGCTGACGTTTTTGCACTTCATAAGTTGTATTTTATCATTAACCGTATTGTATTTTATTCTTCATAATGCTTATAATTTTTTAATTATATTTTTATACCTTTTATTGCTGATATATATTTCGTATCTCTTTGTTATCTATTCCTTGTAGGCACAAATTTGAGGTTAACACAACTGCAATTTCATTTGCTTCTACAGTGGTAATAAAGTTCTTGAGCTTTGAGTAAATATGTCCCGTCACACCCTCTGCCCTTCCCATTCATAGACAGCAGTGTAGTCAGACTGAGAGCTGACAGGGGAAATGATGGAGACACACAGTGGGGATGATTGGAGGAAAAAGATAGAAGGAAAGAAAGAGAGAGAAAGAGTGAAGTGAGAGTATGGTTTCTTACCAAAGCAGAATTCCGCCTTTGGCCGCAGCTTAGTGGCATCACTAACCTGAGAGACATATAATCACAGAGAGAGAGAACAGGGGTTAGGGTGGGTGTGTAAGAGTTTTGAGAGAAAATGACAGAGCCAAAGAAAGACATGCGCAGAGTGAAAGGGAGCAAAAGAGAGAGGGAAACAATGGAAGAGAAAGAAGATGTATATGAGAAGTGAGAGGATGGTGGGTGACAAAATATAAAATAGGGAAGAAGAAAAAGAGAGACTACATAACTCTATGTAAAACAGAGCGCTCTCTATGTGTGTGTGAGAGACAGACAGACAGAGAGAGAGAGAGACTTGGCACTACCCACCTTGGAGATGTAGGTGAGTTTTAGAGACCCCACGTTCTCTGATCCTTTAGGCAGGTTCTAAACAAATAACACAACAAAGACAGACTTCAAAATTGGCACCAGAAAAATTTACTTGTGACATTTGAATCCTAACATACAGCCATCCTTTAACTGATTCTGTCACTATCTGCTATTAATAGCTGTGTTCATGTCCATCTGCCCTCTTACCAGGGCAATGTTTCCCTTTATACGACAACTGATGTGGGCATGGTGTTGAGTGAGCTCCACTATCCACAAGTAGTGTAGATACTCCATTATTCATTTTTTTCCTATTTTTTTCCTTATTTTTATTTTTTTGCTTTGTACTCCAAAAACCTTACTATGATGGCCAAGGACCCTTTACTCCTGAAGTGAAACCTCCTGAAGTACATTTGCATTGAAGAAGCCTAAATTGGCATTTGAGTTAAGGAGATTATTTCAAATGGCTAAATGAGTCCCAAATTGTACTTATGTCTGTTGTGTAACATTATTAGTTTCTACATTAGAAATGACTATTAACCCAGTCACTGAGGATGCACAAGCCAGTGGTCTTAGTACCAGTCCCAAGCCCATATAAATGGGAAGATCAAATATAAAGATCATAAATCAGAAAGGTAGATATACTGAGTGTAAGAGACTAGATGGAAAGGGAGTAGGGACGGGAGCATCAGAAGTGGGTTCAAACCCATCTACCATGGAGTGGATGGGAGGAGAAATGAGGCAGGGGTAATTCTGAGGGAAGAGTGTGTTGGAGGTGATGCGTGTCAGACAGAATGAGGAGTATGAAACTGGAACTCAAAAGTGTGATGATGAATCTTATCAGTACATATTCCTCCGTAGTCGGGTGTAAGGGGGAAGAGAGAAAAATTCTGAAGCGAGTTGGATGAAATTGTAGAGAGTGTTAGCATTAGAAGGACAGCTCAGGTTGGACAGCTTGGAGACAAACCGTTACTGGTAAAACTGAGATGGTTTGGATGTGTACAGGGAGATGCTAGGTATATTGAGAGAAGGATACTAAATATGGAGCTGCCAGGGAAGAGAAAATGAAGACCAAAGAGGAGATTTATGGATGTGGTGAGGGAGGACATGCAGGCAGCTGGCATGACAGAGGACAATGCAGAGGACAGGAAGAGATGGAGATGATGATCTGCTGTGGAGAGCCCCAACAGGAGGAGCCAAGACTAATAGCAGTAGGGTCAGGAATGACTGTTAGAAATAACTAGCTTATATAGGCTAAGCGCAGCTGAATTTTGGCTCCAGTAGGAAAATTGTCTACGCCAACATCAATGCTGGCAGGTGATCACCCTTAAAATGGAGGCTCATTTCTTCATCAATAAAAAATGTGGTGAAATAGCAAGAATACTGAGGACTCGACCTACACTCAATTATGGGGGAATAATAGATGGGTTCTCTGGTATTTTGGTGATGAGGGAAATTCCCACTGAGGGATAAGTAAAGTGTGACAACTACCAAAACTTCATTTCCTGTTCTGCTTCATGTGTTTTGATGAGGTCTAAGCAGCTGTTTTGGGGTTGGTGGAGAGAAAGGGATGATGATGGTGTGAAGAATGAAAAAGCAGCAAAATAAAGATGCCAAGGTGAATACAGTTTGGACAAATATGCTGACAGTTCAGGATTATTAATGGAAATACAGTCATTCGGAGAGATATGCAGAAAGACTGACAGGCAGCCCCCCAAAATGGTCAACAATGCAGGAGGTATATTGAAGGTGTGCAATCAGATAAACTAGGCAAGAGCAAAGCCAGGAAATCACCTATTATAATGATGAAGTTGACATACGTTCAGAGACAGGCTTATAGACACATATTTGAATAAATGGCGAGTAAGGGGTACCCACAGAGACACACAGTCAGTTACAGAGAAATGTGTACGTGACCAGAGCTTCTCCATTCTTCTGCAAACACAATCCAAACAACGCAAGTCTCAAGTTACCACTGTAATATAGCTCAAATCATTCGGACATGAGTCTACCTTTCACTAAAAAAACAGTCTTCTCTTATAAAGACCCCATTAAATTAATTGATTGTTGGCTAGACTTGTATTGATTACTGTCTGTTGTTAGAACTCGGTAAGCCAAATGAGGAGACAGTCACTTTTGAATTCTGGGGATCTCCTTGTGCTCATTTTAAGAAGCCTTTTCCCAATATTGTAAGTGTGACAGAATTGGTGAAATACGTGTGCAAATTTTTAGTGCAGAGCAAAGTTTGTTAGCTGTAAATAACTTATGCTCTGCTCATATCCTATCCATGTAAGTTTGAACTCACATAGACATTTACAGAACTTGTTGCCTGACTGAGCATGAGAGGAAGCTTGTGCTTAACCTTCAATCCCTTGAATGGTTAAAAAAAATCATATTAGCTTTTTCCTCACACTAACTTATTGTGTGACCTAGCATTTGGCATAACAGTCAAGTCAATTTTACTTGCATAGCCCATTATCACAAATTTGCCTCAGTGAACTTTGCATAAATACAATATAAGTTCCTTAGATTCTTGGTTTGGACCTTTCAAAGGGAGAAAAAATAGGGAGAAACCTCAGAGAGTAAGATGGACAGACATGCAATGGCTGTTGTGTGTACACAATTTAAAGAATACAACATTGAAAGAGGAAAATGAGGAAGATCCCAAGCAGTATTAAAGTGGTAACCAGCAGCATCATGAAGAGCTGGGAGGAGAACATGTCTAGCAGGGCCAATGACCAGCATCTCAGTTTTATCTGAATGTAAAGGAATTAAAATGAGTGACATCCAATTTTCATAGCACCCAAGCAGGCCTTTAAATTAGCCATTTGAGTACAATCATCAGCCCTTATTGGCACATACAGCTGAATATCATCCACATCGCAATAGAAATTTATTCCATGAATTTACGTAATTTGGTTAAGAGGTGAAACATAAAGAGAGAAAAGTAGATGGCTAAGAACCAAGCCCCAAGTTATGCCCTATTTAATGTCAGATAATTTTGTCATAATATTAAAATAGAAGACAATGTGTTCTTCCATATGAATAGAAATTAAGCTAAGGGAAAGTTAACCCAGAAACACCAAAATTATAATTTATTCTATATCAGTATACAGTGATCAATGGTGTCAAAGGTTGCACAGAGGTCCAGCAGTAGAAACACAGAGGTGGAATCCATATCCACAGATAGTAGATCATTTACCACTCTAGTTAGGGCAGTTTTAGCGCAGTGCCAGGTCCTGGAACCCTTCTGAAAAGGCTAAAAAAAATAGTTTCCACCCATATGGGAAAGTTTTTGAAATTTGAAAGTTTTTGATAAATAAATCTCTCTAGCACTTCACAAAAGAATGGAAGATTAGAGACAGGCTGATGGTTATTAAGAGGTCCTGGATCAAGGTGTGGTTTAAGTAGAGGTTTAAACACAACTATCTTAATATAGCTGGGAATGGTGCCAGTAGTGAATTAACAATCTATCCCATTATGGGTCCCAGGAAAGGCCAGTGGTCTTTAAAAAGGTTTCCTGGTAAAGGGTCAAGTAGTTGGTTTAGAAGCCGACACAAGCTTCGTCATCGTATCAAGAGAGATATTCCCAAAAGCTGTAATAACAGGGCCTGTCAGTACCTGTGGGTTGTCCATGTACCAGAGCAGGTTGCCCTGCTGGGTGTCCAGGATGAAATATCGGCGAAGGAACCTGCCACTGTTCTCATTCTCCTCGATATCCAAGAAGCCACAGATTCGGTTGTGCCGGTCCACGTAAGGCATCGCAACCCAAACTGCCCAGCCCACACTGGGGCATTACAGGCAAACTGTGAAGGAGGAAGGAAAGGATGGGGAACACAAATAGAAGAGGCAAAGAGATGCAGGGAGGGAAAACAATAAGGGTGGACAAAGAAAAGTGAAAGAAAAAGAGAATGGAAAATAGATGGCAGAGGGAAGGACATATTTGCAATTACATATTAAACAATTTATTGACAAAGAGATTCAGAGCAATTTTTAATATGAGCAATAGTAGACCAAGGCAGAAGAGGTGAAACCCATGCCCAAATGACAGCTGGTAATAATCTCAGACAAGAGACACCGAGTGGCTATCCAAAATTAGGAGCAGGTAAAAGAAATGTTTCATAGATGAGGAGAGAGAGATACAGAGAGACGGATTGGGGGATGGAGCTACATCATGTAAGAAATTAACCATAAATTCTCAATGCATTGAGAAAACAAGATACAATACAATACAGTCATTTAGCAGACGCTTTTATCCAAAGCGACGTACAAAAAATTTGCTGAGTGCATTCAGTGGAGGGCAGATTCCCACCAGGCATATATCCCCTTCTCTAGTGCTCAGACTAATCATAACATGTAAAACAGACCGTTCTCATTTATAGGGACAGTGCATTTAGCCACCAGGCTAATTTTCATCTGTTGTCCCAAGTAATTAGGGGTTCAGTCTCTTGCTCAAGGACACTTCAACACATTTTCTGATGGAACTGGGGCTCAAGCCACCAATCTTGTGATTACTAGACTTCCTAAGCTAGGAGCTATGTCACCCCAAAATAGTTTGTTAGAGCAACTCCGGTGTGTGTGTGTGTGTGTAGCCTCCCTTTATTTATGTGGTCAAAACAAGCACTTATTTGTTGAAAAGCTAAGAGTGGTGAAAGCCTAACTATCAACACCCCCCCCACACACACACACACAGGGGTAGACAGAGAGAGGAAGAGTGAGGCACCAACAAGCCAAAGAGAGACAGACATATAGACAGAGAGCCCGTGACACAGGGACAGATGGAGGCACAGTGAGAGAGAGAGAGGCCACCATTCCACCACAGCCTGTGTGTATAAACACTATGTGTGGCAGAGTGGAAAGTGTGGAGCTTTGTGTTCAGCTGACATGCCCCGGGGCCATGGGACCTCACTCCTGCCCTGTTCCCATGTCAGCCCCACATCAATCAACCGGGTGATACATTAGATACCCTCCACATGGCAACACGTGTAATGGTTGAGACCTAATAGTTTGTAATGGCAAATATTTGCTCTACTGTTGTGTGCATGTATGTGTGTATGTGTGTGTGTGTGTAGTCATAAAATAGCATTGTGATTCTAAAGGAAAAATGCATGGTGTGTGTGTGTGTGTGTGTGGCAGAAAGGAGGATAGACAAGGACAACACTGGTTGAAAGCATGCAGGGATTAACAGAGTAGCCCTGTTAGGCGCCCTGCTAGATCATAGCTCACACACACACATAAACGTATGTCTGCAGACAACACGTGTACACATACACAAAACCAACACATGTACATGGTTTAGACAGACATGAGGACATGCTGACAATAACCCATACAGCACACAGACATGTGTAAAATATGGATGGGCCCATGCAAAAGCTTATGAGCACAAATATACACATGCAAACATAGCATGTGAATTAGCAAATACCACAGTTACATTACAGACATGGTGTTTGTTTAGCATCAATAGACAAGACGAACAGAAAGACACTTACGTTGAGAGATACACCTTCAAGCTGTAAATTATGTGTGTGTATTTAGAAAGTGCTGAAGCCGAGAAATTACCTGGAATTTCTTAGATAAGGATAGATCGATATCTCTCTCTCACACACACAAACGCGCGCTCACACACAGAGCAGAGGACAAGTAACAACACCAGAAGCATCAGGTGGTACATTTCAGGTTACCTTCATTATGGAGACACAAAACAAACATTCCTGCGGCAAGACGTCATATTTGCTTCTTCTGTGTTCATACAATCAGGCATGTGGCCACGCACACCCACAAAAATTCATATACAGTCAAGCACACATGAACACAGGCAAGCCCGCACACTAATGTGTAAATGCTTCCATATATGCGCACAAATCCGGACAGAGAGGGTGAAGAATCGCATTATCATCATCGTAATTGCCAATGGATGAATACGTTTTCCCCCTTCCCTGGCATTTAAATCCACACTTTAAGGGATCGTACCTATGCTAGCATGGAGCATCTAATCCATGGATGTTACTAGAGTGGTATAATTTAAAGTGAAAACTGACCAGTCTTTGACTTATACTCATCACCCTGTCTAAAATCCAGTTTACACAATTATATACTAATGTACTTTGGGGGCCGCAGTAGCTCAGTTGTATTGCGCACAGTTTGGAAGCTGATAAGCCAGATGTTGTGAGTTCAAACCCAGAACAGGGTATCAGGAAAGGCATCCGGTCTTAATTCCCCACACCTGCCCAGTCCACCCAACAAGCACTGGGATAGGCACTAGCAGATCCATGACCTAACCTTAGATAACCATTGGTGATGACATTATGACATATTGGGCCATGGGAGCTCAGTAGTAGAGAGTATGCTTTGGGAACCGACAAGCCAGATGCTGTGGGTTTGAACCCACTAGCCATCAGTAGGGGCATCTGGCTTCAATCCACCACCCTCCATCTAACTTCATGTCCAATTCCACAACGTGGGGACTAATCATGACATATAAAAACGGACATCTTATATACTAATGCACATTCTCAGTAATTACATTCAGAGGGCTCATATATAATGAATTAAGTAGTGGGATATAAAGGCTGTAGATCTAATTTACCAATCACTAATAGGACGGATGTTCATTGAATTGAGCTGTGAGAGCGGTGAAGTGATGTTTTATTGATGCCCTACAAAGTTGAATAAAATACATCATAAACAGTGACCAGGACCTACCATACTAGTGGGATGTCCACATCTTTACCATGACGACGATTTGTCTATAGTGTCTTTACATGGTTTTGAATGTGCCGTGATTTCATGTCTCACAGTTGCAGTGCTGTTGTTGTCTTATTTACACAGTGCTGGTAGCTCATCAACATGGGTGACATAGTTCACATTCTACATTACAAAAACGCTGCAGCACAAGACAATATGTACATATCAGACAGACACACTATTGTTCTCTCGAAGTACTTTTTATATTCAATTTCCCATGTATTACTCCGCCATATGGTTTGCTTTCTACCCTCACATGGGGGGACAAAACAGCCTGTAGAGGCATATTCAACGCATCCATCGAAATCAAGCAACGACCGGTTCGAACAGTTTTTGAACACCATATTTTTTCTACCGACACAGGCAGGCAGGCCTGACAATAACACCGACCGATTTGCTGTTTTGCTCTGCTTGTCGTTCGTCTGTTTATCTACACTTACAAAGACGTGATTATTTTTACGTGAGTATGTGGTTCTCTGCGTTTACGCGCCCATGGCAAGCGTTAGTCTATGTAGGTGACCCCGTTAGAGAGAAAACGTTAACACAAACGACGAGCAGGTAACACGGAAGGACTACTTACACTGTCGGGATGTGGTCGGAGTTTTCCTGTGTGGCAGATGTGTGAGGGCTTGTGTACGTGTTTTGGGGCCGGAGTTGGTGTTTTTCAGCCCATCACCACCGTGATTTCCTACCTATCTACAGCCAGCCTTGCGTCCAGTAGGGCGGGTACGACAGGGCGACAGTTTGACACCCCCACCTCCACCCCCGCTCCAGCACTCACTCGCCTCGCAAAGCACGATGGGAAATGAAGTCATCACTGCTTCCCTGCCGTTACCAGATCAGTGCACATGGAATCCGAGAGACAGTAAATGGCTGTTGTATTTATGCATTGTATTTATTTATCTATCTTTTTTTGTTTTTTTTAGGAAATCATTCAACAAAAGATTTTCAGGAAAGAATCCAACAAATATAAAATTGCAGGAGTTGCGTAAAAAAAGAGAAGGAGATTTAAATGACTACTTCTAATTTCCTGACTCCCAATGCTCAATTAATAAACTTAAACAATAGACTTGGAGGTTTTCCCACATCAGAGTATGCCAGTGTTCATATTTATCTCAGAAAAGACTCAATAAGGAGCAATAAAACATTTTTTTAAAATAATGATTTTCAATCACAACAATAACAGCATCCACCATGTGTCATTGTCATGACAGAAGCAAAACCTCCTCATCCTTGTACCTCTTGGTCTTAGCACTTGGACTATGTGCAGTAATTGGATAAGATGGATAGACAGACAGACAGACAGACAGACCTAGGTACTACCACATACTTACTACAGATGCATGAAAATTATTAGGACATGGGTACATAGATATGAACAAGAATTATCACAGGGGTACTTTTCTTTTGATCCACTACATAACAGAGGGGACAAGACTTCTACCAAAGCAGGCTTTTAATATTAATAACAATAGTAACAATCTTCTGCAACTTCCTTAAGAAGGGCGGTATGGCTCAGTGGGTAGAGCAGTCACCTGGCAATTGTAAGGTTGCAACTTCGATCCCCGCACCTGCAGAGAAGCGTGTCCTTGAGCAAGACACTGTTCTCCTAACTGCTCTGCCCTGTGATAGACTGGTGACCCTATACAGGGTGTACCCCACTTTTCGCCCAATGAGAACTGAGATAGGCTCCAGTTCCCCTGTGACCCAATTTCAGATAAGCAGTTGACGATGGGTGGATGGATGGATGGAACTTCTTTAAGAATCATAACATTGAAGTAGATGGAATGCTCAACGGTACTGAACGGATTGCTATTTGGGGCTGTACCCCTTCCCTT
>OMLC01096717.1:0-26236 GCA_900302585.1 Regalecus glesne | reverse complement strand
ATATGGATAGTGTGATCGTGAGCCGTGTGGTGAAGGGCGGGGCGGCCGAGAGGAGCGGCCTACTCAGCGAGGGAGATGAAATCCTGGAGATAAATGGGATTGCTGTCCGTGGGAAACATGTCAATGAGGTCCATGACCTGCTGGTGAGGAAACACACTCAACACAGTTATCTAGGTAGTAACTCCCATGGACAAATAGTGCTTTCATATATGAATGGATGGTAAATAATTCCCCTGATGGTTCTGTTCATGCTCAGTGAGGTTCCATTTACTTTCTCTCGATGAAGGAAAAACTATTAGTTATGAAATCCAGAAAGTTGCATTCTTAAAAGTTTACATGCAAACAAATGTCCTTAACAGCACCTTATTTAGCATGTTCAGCATAAAAATGATCATTTCGGCTTCGAGTGTATTTAAGATAATAGCTAACCCGCAAATATCCAATTCTCCAAAAGCTTTTTTGTTGCTTATTTAAGTGGCAACGGCCTTATGGTAGTTGAGACACTGCATCACATTTACCTATTCTGTTACCATGTGTACAATAATGAGGCAAGTTGCAGCAAGTCTGAGGAAACTAAGCTGTCATGGCCAAGAAGCAGATAGAGCAAACCAAGCTCAAAGACTTTTGCCAACAAATAAAACATTAAATGCTAAAAATCATGTCCAACCATGTCTGTTTTGTTTGGCATTAAAGAAGGCGCTGACACAACAGCTCTAGCAGCTGTTTCATTTTGGATGGATCTCTGGAGTGCTGAAAGCACCATTGCATCTGCCAGTATCACCATAGTTATCAGCGAGCTCAACAAAATCAACAGTCTGCAGAATTCTGGCTTTAATTTTGAATTTTAATACAGCCATATAAAAATACAGTTTCACAGTTAATCTGCTTGTAAGTTATCCAGACCTATTAATGGCAGATTGTTTTTATATGGACATGTAATCCCCATTTAGCGTAATTTACTTTACTTGGCAATCTAATTTTAGTTCAGATTCTCTGTGGAGAAAAAAAAAAGATTCCCTTATCAGTCCCGCAAGGGGAAATTTAGATTTCTCTTCATTTTTGACCCAACCTATTGTATAGGAGCAGTGAGCTGTCAACATATGGTGCTCAGCGAGCAGTTAGGGATTAAGTGTCTTGCTCAAGGACACCTCAACATTCTATATGCAGGACCGGGGATCGATCCTGTAACCTTCCGATTGCCACTGAGCTATGGCGCCCCCTAAGCTCCTTCTCCCTGAGCTTCAAGACAACTGCCTTTAGGATGACAGTCATTTTTACTCCACATAAAACCACAATTGTTCCACTGACATCTGTGGGCCATGCTCCTCTTTGCAGCAACAAATGCACGGCACGCTGACCTTCCTCCTTATTCCAAGCTCTCAGGCTAAACCTCTCCCACACAGACAGACCGTGGTAAGTCCCTGTAATGATGTGTTTGTGTGTGAGTGTGTGTGTGAGTACAAGTATTTGTGTCTGATCCCATGCGAGGCCAGCCTTGACATTCTCAGTTCTGTCCTCAGATGCATGTGCGTGCCTACTTTGACTATGACCCCTCCGATGACCCCTTTGTGCCGTGTCGGGAGCTGGGCTTGTCCTTTCAGAAGGGAGACATCCTACATGTCATCAGCCAGGATGACCCCAACTGGTGGCAGGCCTACAGAGATGGGGATGAGGAAAATCAGCCCCTTGCCGGACTCATCCCAGGTATGAATCCTAGCGTGAAATGTGAATAAAGATTTGATGAGCTCATGGGAAAGAATACAACCCCAAGGAAGGACCATAAGATCACAGAATGTTAAACCAGTTTTTCTGGACATGTTTGTTTAGAGATAAGTTTTATCACATCTAAGTGACTTCTCCAGTTTCATCCAACTGCAGGTATCCCACCCTTATAAACAGCACAGTTGCATGACGACTGAACCAATGATTGATTTCATAATGCAAATTCCCATGAGCATTAACCGACATGGTGGTCAGAGAAAGGTAGAAATCCTCCATTAAACAGGCCTGGATAAAAATAATAATAATCCTAGCTCGGCGTTTGTCAAAGGAAAATAACCAAACAGTGCACCAGCCAATCAAATAGAGGACAAGGACAGCCGCTGAGTAAGCATAGACCAGTGGTGATTCCTTATGTGGCAGGAGTTTGAGAACAGTTGAGACACGGAATTTCCAAACATCTTGTCTCTGTTGCTTTCAAACCCCAAAACATGCTGTGCCAAAAATCACTCCACCCAAGGATCAGGTCTCCCGACCCAAATATTGGGGAAACCAAACAGATGTTAGCCAAGAGAATAGCACGATAGAGAAGAGCCAACATATGAGCCCAGGACTCTACGCTCTACCCTGCAACAATCAACAGGGGAGTGGCCACTCTTTCAAAGATGAAACTGTACACATCCTTGATAGAAAGGAGCACTGGTTTGAAGGAGGGGTCAAAGAGTCAGGTCTAACTTCATTTAAATAGCACATTTCATACATGGGAGCAGCATAGCTCAGTTGGTTGAGAGGTTGTCTGGTGATCAGAAGGTCGCAGATTCAATCCCCGCATAGGGAGAGAAGTGAGTGGAAGTATCCTTTAGCAAGACACTGTTACCTTGACTGCTCTGCCCTGTGATGGACTGGAAACATGTCCAGGGTCTTTTGCTGTCGTTTGCCCAATGATCACTGGGATAGCCTCCAGTTCCCCGCAACCTGACTTTGAATAAGCGGTGGACGATGGATGGATGGGTGTATGGATGGATGGACATATACATGACAACACAATGTACTTCATAGAAAGTGGTGTGTATACCCAGGCACGAGGCCATTTAGAGCTTAGTACACAACTAACGGAATTTTGAAATCAATTCTAGTTTTGATAGCGAGCCAAAGCAGAGCTCTTAGAACAGGTGTAATCTTTTAATACCTTTCAGTTCTAATGAGAACACATGCAGCTGCATTTTGAATCGACCGTAGCTGCCCCAAAAACTGATTTTGTTGATTAGTCCATTACACTAGTCTAGTCTACTTCTTATAAATGGATGGTTTAATTTCACTGAGTCTGATTTTGATAGAAATCCTCATGGTTTTGAAATGTTTTTTAAGATGGAGAAGATTGGTCTTGTGAACTGATTTATATGATTATGGCTCTTGAAATTCAGATTGCTGTCTATGATTACATCCAGATTTCTGGCTTCGCTTCTGCACTCCAGGGACAGAGAACTGAGAAGAGCTGCAATTCTCTGTCTCAGAGCCTTTGCACTAAAAAAGATTTATTCTGTTTTGTCTTTGATCAGTTGTAAAAAAGTACTCTAACATCCATAGATCAACACACTGAGTTAGGACATGTGCAAGTGGGACTATGTAGAAGTTAAATAGTAATGGTCCAAGAATGGAACCTCAGGGTACCTCACACGCAATACCCACTTTGTCCTAGGCCTTCTATGTGAAGAGGGAGTGGCCATCCTGAACCGAGGATGTGCCTAAGAGTATATCTGTGGCTGTTTTACAATGCTGTGAATGCAACTAATCCCAATCTTCTGTGAATAGTGCACATTACCACTGTAGCTCTAGTTAATGGTCATGACAGTTTTCATATAAAACTGATAGTTTGTTTGGTTGCTATGTAACTATGCTATTTATAAAGGTGGGGATACCGGTTGTCAGTTCAGACTGAAGAAGTCACTTAGAAGAATGATGAAACATTCTTCCCAGTAAACGTTGTGCCCAAATGAACTCATTCAACTTTCTATGAGTTTTTCAGCTGGATTATTGAACATATATCAAGACAAATCTTGCAAGAACTTTTTTTTTCAATTCACAGAATTTCACATTATGTATCCTAGCTTCCTATATCCCAGTGGGTCAGAGTTTTTTAATACACATACACACACACCATGCAAGAGAGGCAAGCCACACTGTCCAACCCACTAAAATATGCATTTAACCACCCAAATCCGACCTGCAAACTTTCAAATTTAGCCCAGGCTTTAGCAAAGTGAGCAGTTCTGTATTATTTCATTTTGGGGCTGTTTGCCCTGCATAATGGAGATTGTAAAGCATGGTCTATCGTACACCGATCAGCCAAAACATTAGAACCGTTGACAGATAAGCGAATAACATTGATTATCTCATTACATTGTCATTTGTCAAATGGTGGAATACATTAGGCAGCAAGTGAACAGTCAGTTCTTGCAATTGATGTGTTAAAAGGAGGGAAAATGGGCAATTATAAGGATCAGAGCGACTTGTGAATTGTGATGACTAGACAACTAGCTCACTGGGATAGACAGGTGTCATATGGGGATGCATAGCCATACACTGGTCAGAGCACCCATGATGACCCCCATCCCTCTAATTTGTAACGACTACAGATTAGCACTTAAGAAAGAAGTATACGACCCCAAAACTGTAGAGTGGAACATCAAAGTTTCTGGGTCAGAAAGCTAACCTAGCACTAAACTCACTAAACCCAGTGCAGCAACACCAGCCATCAGGTATGTCACGTACAGAAAAGTAACTCCAATAACTACTTGCAATTGTTCCTTGAGCTTCTTTGTATAAAGAACTATACATCTGCCTTGACATTATTGCAGCGTGGGCTGTCTGTCTAACTCTAGACAGTCAAAAGAGGGATGTGAATAATTAGCTCATCCGGAAATGTTTTGCCTTTGCTTAAATAGTGGGATGTGATCATTTTGTGCCCTGAAAAGTTCTGGAATCCCTCGAACAACATGTTTTCCTTGTCAGTGCCCATGTAGATACCACCATACAGATAAATGTTCCATTTTGTTTTCCACTTTAATTATGAGGAAGATAATTTTCAGCCCAAAGGTATGGAATACATAAGGAGCAAAATAACTGGACAGGCTCGTGCTAACCAGGACTGGAAAAGATCACTTGAATTACTGGCGATCGGAAGAGTGCAGGTTTGATCCTGCCATTTGCAGAGAAGAGTGCCAAAGTGCCCTTGAGCAAGACCCTGTTACTCCAACTGCTCTACCCTGCGATGGACTGGTGACCTGTCCAGGGTGTTTCCCTGTCTTATGCCCAATGAACACTAGGATAGACTCCAGTTCCCAATGGATGGATGTACACTTCTGGGAGAGGCCCACCAATCACTCTCACTTTGCTTTGCTTTTTGCTTTTCCAGGAAAGAGCTTCCAACAACAGAGAGAGACTTTGAAGAAGACTATGACCGACAGGAGTCGGGAACAGCAAAGTAAGAGGATGGTGTTGAATAAGTATAATGTCGAGACCCGCATGCATTTGAACACTGTAACATTAGATCGCGTACATCCGGTCAGGAAATGTTTTCAAAGTCTTAAATGTTTGCCTTCAAGACTGGCCCGCTCGATAGACTTCACCAAAGTAACTGGAGTCTCATAGCAAAGTGCAATAATAATCCCACTTTTAAAGCTCGATACTTTTTTGCTTGTCATCATTCCAGGGAAGGTTTGGTATGCAAAGAAAAACAAAAAGCAGGGGAAGAAAAATCCATACAACTTCAGCAGAAACGCCGGTAAGACACACTTTCTTCTTCATTCACTGTGGTGGGATGACAGCAACTGAGAGGTTCAGAGACTCTGCTTATGGACAGTTAACTGCTTCAAGCTGCTCAGTACCAAACATCAGAGGCCTGTGACTGTCCCACGTGTGAACTCGTGCAACTGAATGAGGGTTGAATGGGCCATGGCTGAAACAGAGCATTCTACAAATATACAGTTGTGACAGAACCACCTCACTCTCTCTGTATCGGGGATGCATTGACCATCCCAAATTATAAAAGGAAAAATGTCTCCATTTTCCTTGTCAAAGACATGCTAAAGCATACTGGCACTGATAATCCTGGTAGTTCTCACAGAAGCTTGTTCAGACACACTGTGCCACAAGTCTGATTAGTCCTGTCTTTGCAGACAGGATCACAGGAGAGAGATGCAGGTGCCCAGCAGGAGTCTAAATAGCTTGGGGGTACCTGTAGGGTGATTGGTTCTCTCTCTCTCTCTCACTCTCACACACACACACACACACACACACACACACACACACATATATACACATATATACACATATTCACACTGTTCATATGGAGCCGCTCGGGGGCTAATAGTAGAAGATTGATTGTAACTGGCAGCGTCCAGGACTATTCAAGTCTGTGTGAAGCAGAACATTGCTGACAAGGGAGTATGTTTGCACAGCAAAACCCATCAACACATAATTTCGATGTACATATATTCACGTTCTTATGTACATTGACTCCCTGGATGATTTTTTTTTCTCGTTATGGGTTGTCAGATCCCTGAATCATTTAAAGAACACCCAGTAAAGAGCTAGTTGAATTGACTGACTTCTTTAGGGATATTTAAGCAGAACTGAACCTTGCTGCCAGTAGACTTAAAGAAAATGAACCTTTTTCTTTCTCCCATGTTAGAGTATGATGACATCCTGACCTATGAGGAGATGGCCCTCTACCACCAGCCGGCCAATCGTAAGCGTCCCATTGCCTTGGTTGGTCCTCCAAACACTGGGCAGGATGAATTACGAAGGAGACTACTGTCTATGGAGCCTGATCGATTTGCCGGTGCTGTGCCACGTAAGTTATATATTTAAGGTTGAGGCAAGGCTCACCAGTGATATCAAATATATGTCAATAGGAGACTTGGAAGAGGAAGATGAACAAATGTTTATGAACAGCTAGTATACAGATAGTTAAGATTCAAATAACAATCCACTTTCAAAATCACTTCTGTGGCACAAATGGTACAAAACCAGTCATCAGTATTCAGATACTGACTTCTCATGCTTTACCTGACTCAGACACCACCAGGAACGCAAGGATCCATGAAAAGAACGGGCGTGAGTACCACTTTGTAAGCCGGGCTGCCTTTGAAGCCGACTTGGGTGCGGGGAAGTTTCTCGAGTCCGGGGAATATGAAAAGAACCTTTATGGCACCAGCACTGACTCGGTCCGACACGTCATCAACTCTGGAAGCATCTGTTTGCTCTGCTTGCACACCAGGGTAGGAGATGTCTTCTGTGTGCTCGTTGACTGCAAAGTTACAAGCCATCGTAGTTTGTACCTAAAAGGCTAATTTATGATTTTTTTTTAATGTTAAAGCCCAACCTCATACAGTGAAAATGTGTTTTTGTTACAACAAACATATTTAATAAATGTTAAAAAAAAAATTAAACAGGTTTGCTGCTGTACAAAAAGATGAATGTCAGAGCTGTTGTTTCCTCAATATTAACAGATTTGATTTGATCCTCTGTCTTTTTGGCTGTTTTGATACTTCATTTACATGCATTTCTGTTTTTTCTGTTGTTAGTCATTGCGGGTGTTGAGGTCCTCCAATCTCAAGCCCTATACCATTTTTATTGCTCCTCCTTCCCAAGAACGACTACGCACTCTACTGGCCAAGGAGGGGAAGACACCCAAGGTACTGAGAGTGTTATATCACATTTCTACTGTGATAAAACACGATCAATAAGAGTGGATTCAGAAATATTAGTCTGTTTGAAGATATCCAGAAAATGAGGACCCAACTGTAAGTTCAAAAACAGCCATCATATCTCTCACCCTTGTCTTGTCCTCCCACCTGCGTCTCCTTGTCTGTCACCAGCCTGAGGAGCTGAAGGAGGTCATTGAGAAAGCCCGTGAGATGGAGCAAAACTTTGGCCACTTGTTTGACGCAGCCATCGTGAACATGGATCCAGACACAGCCTTCTATGAGCTGCGCAGATTGATAGATAAGTTGGACACTGAGCCGCAGTGGGTCCCTACCTCCTGGCTTTGCTAGAGAGCAGTGGGGTGGAGGAGGAGGGACCCAGCTCAGAGAGCCTTTGGACAAAGGAGAGACACAGGTAGGAGACGAGCCCCGGTGAGAGAATGGTACCGGAAACGAGAAATGAACCCTTTCATTTTTGCACCAAATGAAAACCTGTTCTTGTTCTTTAAAGTGCTGGCCGTTACTACCTTGCAGGGATGGACTTGAGTTTCTTACAGGTCTTAATATCCATGTTTGTTTGTTTGGAGTGATTTTTATTTTTTTGTCAACCATACCATTTTATGTAAAGACATTTATCCCAAAAGATAGTGATGATATTACCATCCAAAAAATAGTTATTTATGAATGTAAATATTTGTTGTAGGAATTAAAGTAAAGTATTCTATTGTTACATTCTCTCTGCGTGATACCCAAAGCAATACCTACAACTGGAACAGTAGTCATTTGAGTACCAAGAAAACAGCTCCTGTACTGCAACTGATACAATGTGAAGTCTTCCACTCAGATACCAAAGTGAATTCTGCTGTAACTGGTAGTATTTTGGGGTACTTTCTCTCAACCAGATCCAGTATTAGCAATATCATTTTTTTGTTTAATGTCGCTGTTTCCGAGAACAACATACCTCAAAATCTTTGGTCTGTTCTTCATCCTGTCAATACTGTAAGTATAAACTACTACAAAAGAGGTTGCGTCTTGTCTGATTGATCCTCTCTTTATGGACAATACATTTTATATCCAGCAAACCCTGTCTTTGGGTTCTTAGGCATTCATATGCTCAACAATGTTGATAAATCCCTTCATGTGAACAGTATGCATCGGTATCTTGCAAGTACCAAAAAATGCACAAGTAATATTTTTTTTTCTTAAACATGTCATTTTTTCTAAAAGTGTAATTGATTGTGTTAACTCTTTTTAGGGTACACTACAAGAGATAGTGTTAGATATGGCATACTGGTGTAAAATGGCTAACATTTCTTGCCTAGCTGTGTTTCAACAGTGATCTTTTTTTCAGCCCAACACCAGCAGTTTTAATCACAACAATCTAGCTACCCATCAGTGAACTGTACCACACTCCAATCTGAATCCAATGAAATCTTCTCATTATTGAAACTCAGGGCTTGGAAGTTTTCCTGAAACTACGACACTGATCAGCAGCCTGCTGAAAGACAATTTTCAAAAGAAAATTACACCAGTCGAGTTTTCAGATCAAATTTATTTGGGCCGTTCTGGCTCAATCAATAGTTTTACCATGGAATCATGTTGAGGGGTTCTAGTGCCATATAGTAGCCATCTTTAAGGAGATAGAAACACCTTCCCATGATAATGGCTCAGCATGGGGATGGTTCACAACACAAACTCTCACACTCTCAGAAATATACAACCATTTTGATGACTTGCACACTATAGCAGCATGCAATGATTCCGAATGTTGCACTAAGATTGAACTATTTACAACACATCCAATCACATGAAATGCTTCTTAGATTTCACTGTCAAACCGTGTGTAAACATATCTATATTTATTTTTTGTTATCTTAGTAGCAATCTGATGCTTCAGTGGTAGCAAACACTTCAGTTCCCTTACAGAGACAAATACCGTTACTGGAAACAACGTATGACAAATAATCACTGACATGTTCACATGAGACAAAGCATTTTTCATTTGAACGGGGAGACATTGACATGGCCCAGGAGGCACAGAATAAATAGGGCAACAGGTGGTGAGGGCAACACAGCCTCGATGAGCATGTCAGTCAAACAGGAGGTCCTCGTCAGCCTCCTCTGTCAGCATGTTGGCAGGTTCGGCGATGGGACCCAGTGCAGCCAAGCGGGCGGCAATCTCAAGTTCAGTCTTCTCTCTAAGTTGCTTCTTCTTCTCTTGGATCTTCTTCAGCCTGCAAGAAGGGAAGCAAAAAGGGAGTTTAAATTTTGGGAAGTATTGTTAATGCAGGAAATGTTTGGATAGGGATGGAGGGAGGGTGGATGCCCCTTGTAGATCTTCCCTGTGAAAACTCAGGTTTGAATATTTTCAATACTGAAAAATATAGAAACAAAAAAACAGAACAAGACAAATTCAGCAAAACCCGTCTTGAGTGAAGCTTATACAATTGACTTATCATTCCTTCCTATGTCACATAGGACAGAGTTATAAATACACAAAATCACTAGTATAGTAACAGTTATTTAAAAGTGAATGCAGAGTGGTTGGTTGTGTAGAAATATATTACAGAAATGCTTAGAATGAAGGTTACAGGATAGGATTGCAAGTATAAAATTTAGACAGCAAAAATTGGACTGGGGCTCATATAGGATGCAGTCTATAGCAAGATGGCTCCCACTTGAGCCCAATCTAGAAATACTAAGATTATTTTGAAAGAGGCACCCCGTTTGCTCATCTGTGAGAGTGCATGCCACATAAGGCTAAGTCCTTACAGAAGCGACCCGGGTTTGAATCTGAAACACACACACACCCTTCTCTCTCTCATCAAATAAAGGTGAGAGAATACACACACACACACACAATAATATATGGATGGACACAAATATATTGGAGGCACATGTGCCATAAGCATCTTAGGCAATCCAATGAGACCATTTATCATGAACAAAATCTCAAAATACATAAACAGGATCTCACCTGTAGAACTCCTCTCGCTCTCTCTCATCAAGTTCTGTGATAATGTAGGTGAGGGTCCGCTCAATCCGAGGAATGATCACTATGAAGGGAGAAAAAGAAGTTCAGCATCAGTGACCCTGTTAGGGCTCATCTTCTTACAGTCATGAGTGAGAGGCAAAGATCTGACAGCGCACTAACAGCACCTTACCATGCTCAATGGCATTCACACGGCGGTTGGTAATCTTTATGGCTTCATCCAGAGTGACGAAGGATGTCTGCCAACAAAAAGTTAAATCTTGTATCATCGCTGTTTTCTAATCACAAGTCTATAATTTTTGTCAAGCCTTTTAAAGAGTTTTCCTTCCAATACACAATGAAGGGCCTTAATGGCTATTGTCTTGGTACATGCTCAAGAATCCAGGTGAGGGAATCACAGAAAAGGTGAATTAGTTCTCCTGGACATAATATTTTATTGAGGGAAATGTTACGTCTAGGTGAACTGACCCTTTCTTTGCGACTAAATAACTTGTTGATGGCGACTGGCATTTATAAAAGGATATTTGTCATTTGCTTCCTGTTGCCAGATTATATTATATTTCTTGTCTACCTAAAATGGAATTATCAAATCTCTGGATAAACCATGTCATATTTGCACCCCCTACCTGTAAGGAGGCCAACTCCACTAGAAGCTCAACAGCCTTGGCATAGTTCCTCTTCAGCCTGGAAAGCTGCTCACCTCCCCTGGCCAGACCAGTTAACTCATAACCTGACAGATTCACAAACACATTAAAGGTCAAGGTGGGCATTCACTACTTTTCATGATTCACTGGTTGGAAAAAATATCCACACTTTATCCATTCATAGTTTCTATTCATTTGAAATGTCCCGAAAGAGACGTTACTTACTGTCACCGCCTTCTTGGTAGTGTTCAAATACAGGCAGGGTTACACCTAAAAAAAGAAAAAAGGTGTCGCATATGAAATACTTCAAACTCTAAAACAGTTCAATTCAAGAACAAAAGGTAGATGCCTTCAAAACTAACCTGCCACATTGTCCTTTTTGGCCCGGACCTTCACCTGGGCTTTGTTCACATTCTGGATTACAGTAGTGCTGAGGAAATAGGCACAGATGTAAACTACAGAAAAATGAATACACTGCCCAACATAACAGCTAATTATAAGGAAGGAAATGAAAGCAGCTTTATTTGGTCATTGTATTCTTACAATAAAATGTATCCGCTGCAAATAACCCATCCTATTTTATAGAAGCAGTGGGCAGCTGCAGCACCCAGGTTGGAGGTAGGGATTCAGTGTCTTGCTCGAGGACAGTTCAACACACTTTCCGAAAGAGCTGGAGATTGAACCAGTGACCTTCCAATTACTAGACAACCTGCTCTACCTCCTAAACCAAGCCCCCCCCCTGTTATGTTATAATAACTTAAATAATAGTACCTGAAGTCTCCAGCAGCAAATTTGGCCTCAGCCAAAGAAAAGGCAGCTTCTCTCATCACCTCTCCCATCAGGGTCTTAGTCTGAGGGATAAACAAGGCAAAACTCCACTTTTAGTAATACATTCTAGTCAATAAAATACGTGTGGGGAAAACCAGATCAAGGACCAGTTATTTGTACCAACCTCAATAATTTTGCGCAGTATCTGACGAAAACGCATGGAGAGGGCATCAGCTTTCTTCTTGAGCAGATTACGACCAGTTTGGGCCCCTTTAAGCCGAGCCTTCATGATAGTCTGAGCCCTGACAAACAAATCACAAAATGCAAGCTTTAAAAACTTAACAATCATGATTGGCTCAATGCAAAATGAACAAATCCCAAAACCCAAGCTTTAAAAAGTTAGCAATTGTGATTGACTCAATGCAAAAATTATTGGGACAACAGACGTTCAAGACAAACGCCTTTGTCAATCAATGTTTGCAAATCTCATTTCAAATTCATCAGAAATAGCCACGAAGGTGCATCACATTTTGACAGCTCACGGATGGATCATGTTGGGAAACTGTCACATGACATAAGGACTTCTGTTCCTCTTTGTGAAATGCAAGCTGGTAACCTTAAGCAATAAAGCCCACCAATGTAAAATAAACCAGTTACCTCGTCCACAATATCCACCAATGTGAACTAAGATTCAGTACATCTGTTGCAAACTACAACAGCAAGATAAAACTTAGCCAACATTGCTCAGCAAGCTATATTACAGACAAGAAAACAAGCTGCTTACATTCTGGAAGGGAATATGTCGATCCTGTCTTTTCCTGACATCTTGTCCTTTGGTCGGAGATAATGCTCTTCGCTACCGTTTGGTTTCTAATAAAGGATTGAGAAACAGTGGAATTAGCCAAACTAGTGACGCTATGCAAACTAAAGAAAGCAGATTTTATTCTACTTGGGAAATTAGATGCATATATATGATGCCAGTGTCGCGGTCTTGTGCGGCTTCGTTCTTAGGAATGCTCAGTTGGTCAATGGTCATGTGACCACTGTCAAACAAGCGTCTTTTGCACATGCGCGTCTCGTCTCGCAATGATCTCTTCCGGGTCGACAAACTAGCTCATAGATGATTCGAGCTAACGGGCCCATATCAAGAAAAGGCATCTAAAGAAAATAGCACGAAGTTAACCCTTAAAGATTACAGGACATTCCAGTTCGTCGTTCCGTAACCACATGACATAGGTAAGGTGCTTATATAAGTTTTCAGAGGCAAAATAACCATTGGCTAGGAAGCGGTATTTAGGCTAGCAGGGCATGTGCCGCATGTGATTTACCAGTTAGCCCTGTAGTCGACTGGATGACTGGCTAACTAGCTAACGGTAGCCAAAGGAGAGTACTTTAGTTAATTTGTTGCAGTGTCATACTGTTTTATACCATGGTCTAAATTAGCTGTCGATATGTTTGACATCTGTGACAAGATCTGTATCCACTTCATTGAAACATTTTAAATTGATTCGTGTCAAAAGACAAGTTTTCCTCCAGCTGCATTGCATCATCCTAGTCTATAATAAAAAATAGAATCCCTTTCATTTATTTCCAGTGTCTGCACTCGGTCTATAGCTCTTTTACATTACACATTCCGCTTTTTCTTATTTTTATTGTTCAGCTACAGATGAGACATTTTATCATTCCATTCTAAGCTTAGAACTTTCAGCCTGATTTGATAGCAACAAAATGTTCTGGTTCTGTTAACTGACTTCTGCTTATTTTTCCCCCCTCTCATTATATTTTAAAGCGATGCCGAGTCTCAGCTGTCGATTTTATCAGCATCGGTTCCCTGAGGTGGAAGATGTTGTGATGGTGAACGTGAGGTCCATTGCCGAGATGGGCGCATATGTCAGCCTTCTAGAATATAACAACATCGAGGGTATGATCCTCTTGAGTGAGCTGTCACGTCGACGTATCCGCTCCATCAACAAGCTCATTCGCATAGGCCGCAATGAATGTGTAGTGGTCATCCGAGTAGACAAAGAGAAGGGTAAGCTTTGCCACAGGCACCCATACACTAGTTGAAACTAGAGCTGAAACTTAATGGGTACACATGAGGGTACAAATGCCATGAAACAGACCACCATGGTTTTGTAAACTCTCAAATTCATTTAGCACAGTGACTTTTTTGAGAATCATCTTGATTTATAGGATAGAACAGGACGACTGAATTAAGGTTTGTAACTTGTGAGACTGGGAGACAGAGGTGATAAACTTCTCATGTGCAGACAAAATTTACCAGCATTTTGTGGCTGGTATTCATCAGCTAAGTGTGGCTGGTTTTCATTAGCTAAGCCCTATTTGAATAGTGTGGTATTATATCGTCAACACCCTTGATAACAAAGTCTATCACTAGCATTCCAATCAGAATCAGAACGAGGTCCACGTTGAAAGATGCTTATTGTTATCTTAGCATTAATATTTAAGAAACTATCATATTTAGTCCAAATGAACAAGATAACAAGACAAGCGTGTGGGGAAGGTGGTTAGCTCATAAGCTGTGAAATGTTGCCATTTTCTGTACTGTAGATGTTGCTGAAATGAATACAATTGAAGAAGTTGCTTTTACATTTACATTTGGAAGGCCCTTTTATCCTTAACAGCTTATGGGAGAGTCGGCAATTAGCAGATAAATTTGAGTTGTCAGTTGGTATCGCAGATAGCTACCTACTTGGTTGTATAATGGCCAAGAGTGCATGTCACATTGAGGGCATTTAGTACAAGTGCACCTTAGATCATCAGGGATTGGAGAGTAGAAGACTCGAACTACAATGTAGATCTAAAGTGCCACATATTGTCTTGATGTATGATCAATAATCCAGGTAAGAGAATCACAAAAAGGTGAATCAGTTCAACTGAATAAGAGGTTTATTCAGAAATATTCCATCACTCAAACAGGTGACATCTTAAGTCAGACTGAAGATGTCTCCTATTTGAGTGATGAAACTTTCCTGAATAAATCTCTTTTCCCTTTTAACTGATTCACCTTTTTTGTGAGTGCCACATATTTTAATAACATCCATATCGTTGTCATTAAAGTATCAACTGTATCAACAAGTGCAGATAGAAGGGGGACACAATGGTAGACACTTATAATAATGGTGTCTACCTTTTTGGAGTGGTATGTAGAATTACTTCATTTATTTACCGGCTCGTCAAATGACGCAGGGTATTTTCATGCACATCAGTTTGCAGCCACCTGTAAAGGGTGCCCATCATTCCACATTTATATTTTGGTCTTGGGACTGTTTTCTTGCTCTTGGGTGCCCGTAAGATGGCGCTCCCTTTGTAAATTGTCTTTGAAAAGGGGAAAGAAAAACTCACTTGTCTTTGCTGTTGTCAACACACTCACCAGGATACATTGATTTATCAAAAAGAAGAGTTTCACCTGAGGAGGCCATCAAGTGTGAAGATAAATTCACCAAATCTAAAACTGTAAGTCAAATGTTGGTAAAAGGTTTGTGCCTTTTGGAGCTCTGATTTCTGTTATTTTTGTCATGAAGTTTGAAGTCTATAGGATGAGGAAGACAGCCACGTGTTTATGTTCATTATTCATTCCTTCACTTAAGTGATATTTCTGTTCTGGATGTAGAATCTATAATGGTTACCGTATATTTTTCTTAACTTGATTCCTTTTCTGATTGTATCTTTAGCATTGTTCTCATGCTCTCTGGTTTGTTCAGTCAACAGTCAGAATCCTGCTTTTCTGTAATAGATTAATCATACTGCAAGGGGAGTAGGACACTGCCATGCAATTATTCTATTACCTTAGCTTGTGAAGCAGATATTTATGAAGCTGAATATGAACATGTTACATCTACAATATTCTTAAAATTAGATCTTCTATCTGTTGTACATGAGCTGAGTCTGTTATTTCTTGTTGGAAGGGTAGCCTTTTGTATCAACTGGTGGTTACCTCAAAGGTATTACACCACACTTTTAACTTCAATCTGTTACATGAGCAGGATGGCACTTCTACCATGCCCTTGTTTTTTTTTTTACTGCTATCATATCCCTCTTCATTGCGTTGTCTTCGGTTACTCTAAATTTGGTATGAAAAAGGGAAAAAAATCCCTATGAGTCACAGACTCTTAACCCCATATACTCCTTATTTTGCATTTATTGTACCCGTTATGCATTTTTTTAATCGGGGCCACGGTAGTTCCGTGGTAGAGTACACACTTCAGGAACTGACAAGCCAGAGGCAGTGAGTTCGAACCCACCGCAACCTGTCAGGAACCATATCCGGCCTTAATCTCTCAAGCTCCATCTAGGTCCGTGGTGGACATAATCGGGACTCATATAACGGACCTCTCATGATGTTTTTTTGTAATGCGTCTGAGAGTTGCATTTGACCTCTAGCACTAGTTCTAAGCTGTTGTGGTTGCAGGTGTACAGCATTCTGCGGCATGTCGCGGAGGTACTAGAATACACTAAGGATGAACAGCTGGAGAGCCTGTTCCAGCGCACTGCCTGGGTCTTTGATGAGAAATACAAACGGCCGGGATATGGAGCGTATGATGTCTTCAAACAGGCTGTATCGTGAGTACTGTCTCAGTTTTGGAGGGAAACCTTTAGATTCCATCAGTATGTTAGATTGACATTAAAGGGAGATTTCACAGTGCTTCTTACATGTGCCCATGTAAGAAGCACCATCATGGTGACACTCGTATTTATAAAGAAAACAGCCTTCTGTACAGAGAGCCAGACCCACAAATACTACAGTCATCAGCAAGGATACAACCGTCTTGACAATCCATCACAGCCGTACTGCTTTCAATATTTGCACACTCTCTCTCACTTGTAATCTTGTTTTGGTTTTCCTCCTACGTTTGTGACCTCTTTTGGCGTATTATACTTAAGCAAACAGTGATTGAGCCCATATACATAAAGAAAACAAATCACCATCATCCGTGAATTTATGGCACTCAATTTCCTGAACCTTGTTTTTGAGTGCAGTCTTCTTTTGAAAATTTTCAATTACTCTGTAGTTGCAAAGATCCATTCCATATTTTGTTGCGGTTAATATCTATTGGGAAAAGATTTAAAAATAGCTTTAGAAATGTTCAAACCTGCATGGTATTTTTTTGTATAAGCACCACTTTAAGAGCACATTCCAACATCTCCCATGGTATTCAGCTCTTCTCTGAACCTGCTGTCTTTCTTCTCCAGGGATCCCTCCATCCTTGATGGATTAGACCTAACAGAGGAAGAGAGGAATGTCCTTATTGATAACATCAACAGGCGACTGACTCCACAGGCCGTCAAAATTAGAGCAGGCAAGGCACTTCATTAGATGCCAGCAAGCTAATATCAAATGATTGATAAAAAATGGTGCCATTGCTGATCGTAATTTCATTGTTATGGTGTCTCAGTTGAACTTTGAATATGAAGAAACTTCACACATGGCATGCCATCACATGGTATATATTTTTTCCTCTGACTTGTAGACATTGAAGTGGCGTGCTATGGGTATGAGGGGATTGATGCTGTGAAGGAGGCTCTGAGGGCTGGGTTGAACTGCTCCACAGAGGCCATGCCTATCAAGGTGAGATCTGCCTGTCAACATCAAACTGGAGACATGACTCTTGACCCCACGGGAATTATGGCATTCCCAACTAAGTTAGGATTACTGTCACTGTCTAGATTCCAACATAGTCAAAGTATCGTTCAAATAAAAACCCCACTTCTTCCTGATCCCAGTCCTTCTTGGAAAGGATGGAAAAATCTGTTTGGCTTTTTTTGACTTTACAGATAGATAGATGTCTGTATTTGAATGTTCTATGGACATAATGTTAAGCAGTAAATCTATTGTCTTGATGGAGTCCTTTGTATGGAACTTGGGCTTTTGTAATTTTACACCTTTGGGTAAGGGAACCTACTAGAGCCCTGGGGCTAGTTGCACCCACAGGGTTTACACATGGTCTTAACATCAGTCGGTTGTAAATTCCCATTCTATGTCCAACCCAGTAGTTACACCAGTTGCACCATCTAAAATTAAACCTTCCTTTCACCAAGACTGGGCATAAATCTTACACCTTGTCAGGAGCTGATGTCAAGCTTTGAATCATTTCCACTGTAATAACTTTAAAACAATCTAGCTTGTAAAAATGATCACCATTGTAACAATAGTGCATCTTGTACGTTGACTCTAGCCCAGGTGGGGTTTTAGACAGGAGAATTATTAGGGACAGAAGTAATCCATATAGGATGACAATGAGCTGATGGAGAGGTTTGAATTCTGTATTTGAACTTGGTGGAGAGCTGTCTCTGGACTTGCAGTTTGTGTTGGACAACATGTTATTGTCACCTCCATTGCAGCTGATAATAGCACTTTGTTTTCACATTAACGATGTGTTTTAAAACACAGTTGAAGACATGCATCCACGTGTTGGTGCCTTGTATGGAATTATCAAAATAGCTATTATTAAACTAGCAAACTAAACGGTCATTGAAAAATCATTAAAGGCCTCTGTTATTTCTGAGTCTACTGCTTCTTATTTGTTATTACATTGGACTTCTTGGCAGTCAGCATTCTCTTGTGCCAGCTGTAAAACTCTTAAGTTGGCTTATATTGGTGTCTATGAAATAACTTTTTTTAATCTATAATATTGCTGAAAATTAGAGATTAATGGGAGATAAACAATGCATTTTAGTAAACTATGCTGCAAGGCAATAGCCATAATCATACGGGCATTCCCATCACTGTGCATTGCTAAGACCGGGCGTTGTTAAAAGACTAGGTGTAATTTTGGTTGGTGCAACTAATATGAAGTCCACTCTCAAGACTGGTCTTACCAACAATCAGTTTATATACCCCAAACATCACCGCTGTGACCTTTTGCTTGGCAGATTAATCTGATTGCCCCTCCTCGTTATGTGATGACCACAACTACCCTGGAGCGCACAGAGGGCCTGTCCATCCTCAGCCAAGCCATGGCTGCTATCAAGGAGAGGATTGAGGAGAAGAGAGGTGTTTTCAACATCCAGATGGAGGTGAGAGTTGGCCTTTCACAAATGGCTATATGAGGCGGACCAGATGGAGTAAACCAGAGACTAATCAAAGTGGTGGAATTCAAACCTGGTTTACATGGTCCTACATGTAAACCAAAAATGGTTTATATGTAGGACAAGATAATAACCCCCATACTGTCACCAGAACCCGCTTTCATCGATCTAAAGCCATGTTTTCAAAAGGCTTGTGGAAATTTTATTTTGTCCTGGTTTCTGGCAAATGAATTAACTCCTCTTATTGTTCCTCAGCCCAAGGTGGTGACAGACACCGATGAGACAGAACTTGCCAGGCAGCTAGAGAGGCTAGAGCGAGAGAACGCTGAGGTGGACGGAGATGATGACGCTGAAGAGATGGAGGTCAAAGCAGAGGACTAGCTTCTCTCAGAGGGGGCTGGTGGGAAGTACACCAGAGATGAAAAGGTGGACATAACCTGGCCATACTCAAAGCAGTCCAACAGATGTTAACTATCACATTGCAAACATTAACTGAAATACTCATTGGCAAAGGTCCCGATCTGTAATTAAAAGGTTTGTTTTGGAAGACGGTAACACACGAAGCTATGCCCTTACCCAGACAAGGAACAAATAAAACTTGATTGAAAATTTTCTAAATGTTCCATTTTCAATTATAGTAATTTGAATAACTGACCTTGATAGATATTAAGCTATTTACATGCAGTGGCCTTTCCTATCCTCTCCCTAAAGAAAAAAAGAGATCAGTTTTTCCGGTATCCATGGCAGTCAACCTCTGGCTGATCACAGGGTAGGTTTGGTAAAGAGGGAAACCTTATGTCTGTGTCATCATCAGTCATGGGTTACTTTTTGTGTTCCTCTTCCAGTCAATAGGATTTCATAGGCAGGACTTCACCTTGTTTAGATCATATGGCATCAATAAAGTTCTGGAAGTTTTGATGATCTCAATGTGTCTTTTTAAGTAAGTAAGGGGCGGCATAGCTCAGTGGGTAGAGTGGCAATCGGAAGGTTGCAGGATCGATCCCCGGTCCTGCATACAGCATGTCGAGGTGTCCTTGAGCAAGACACTTAACCCCTAACTGCTCCCCGAGCGCCATATGTTGGCAGCTCACTGCTCCTATACAATAGGTTGGGTCAAAATGCAGAGAAATCCAAATTTCCCCTTGCGGGACTGATAAGAGAATCATTATTATTATTATTGAGCTCAGGACTCAACATTTTACTCATATGTTTTTACAAGCCTCCTGGGATGTAAGAATGCATACTAAATACCTTGTAAAACCCATCACAAAAACTCATTGTAGTCACAAATCATGCCCTCCATAAGACATTCTGCCGATGTACCATGTAAAATACTGGTTCTAACATAGAAACTACAGCTGTCAACAAAGAGGTTTATGTATTCAAAACAAACACCCAATACAAAAACAAATGGAGCATTTTCACAAATGCAAAATCCTTCTTAGTCAATTTTTTCTATAGTGGTTATGAAAATGTGTGCTTTCATAGATCCAGGCATATCTTCACCACCGTGTTGTGCTTCTTGTTCAGTAGAAACATTCAGAATGAAAACTAGTTGTTTTCAAACTTCTCAGGATGAGAACATTTAAGCTAGTTTATCAGGAATGTAATCGGGAACACAAAATGCAGGTTAATTATTCTCAACTGAAAATCAATGGTTTTTGTTCCCAAAGACCTAAAGGAAAAACAAACATCCCAGGGAAAATTAACAATTCCTGGTTCGGGGTTATGCATTCTCTACATTCTGTGCCTACTAAAACAATCCACACTTCAACAGCAGGTCAGATCTGCAGGATTTCATGGTCCTATACATTCCTTCTAGAAATGTTTTTAAAGTCAAGGAAGTTAACAGTAGAACAAAAAGGCTCTACAAAAATGTATCAAGGATCCTAAAGTAATGAAACAAATAAAATGGTTAGCTGAATGGTTGGCCAGTTTTTAGCTTTTAAATTTTTTAAGGACCCTAATATTGTTTGTCAGGGCAGTGTGAATCCAACTAGGATACCTAAAATTCATAGCTCATGGTATGTTAGGTCTCTAGCTGTCTCACTAATCTGATACCACCACTGTGGTCCTGGGTGTATCTTAGCAGGGATTTCTTCTCAAAATTTCCTCTTCAAACAGTGATACATAAATCCATTTATACACACAAAAACAAGAGGACACCAACACAGTCAGTAGCTGTATACAGAAATGTCCAGCTTTACCCTGAAGACAAAACAATTCTAAATAACCTGAAGGACTGAAGCAGATTGAACAGGTGCAATTTTAGGTTACAGTCTGCATGGATGTAGAAGTTCATGTGGTTTGGAGGATGACAGATACTCACACTATACTATTTTAAAATAATGTTCTTCAGTCCATGCTTGCATTGTTTATTTCACCAGTCCAATCTTCTTGGCCTCAGTTTCATAAATGAGTAACCTCCACATCTTCACAATGAAGACTTCGGCTTCTTCATCTAGAACCTGGGGGGAAACAAAGATAAAGTTTAAATAAGGTGAAAAGATCTTTGGAAAATGTATATCCAAATGAGAAACTGCAGATTTTCCTAAAACGGTTTATGGAATTTGTAGTCTCATATACAGCATCTATTGGATGCATAATATTTTTATGCTCTTTTCAGGTAGCTCTGTGGAATTACATTTGGATGGGTTAAGTTCTTTTGAATTTTGTATGTTGTTTTTTGTGTAAAAACAAAAAAATTGATACTCCGATGACAAAGACCTTGGTTGAAGGAAGAACAGACAAATTAACCTAACATTACACTTGGATTTTATGACCACCCTGTTAAAAAAGCCAAAACAATACTGCCATTTCCCTATGAAATGACATAAATAAAGTTGTCCGAAGCCATTTCGTTCCAATAACTGTCTGCTGCAAGAGTGAAATGCGAAAAGGCATGCAAAAGTCTGTAGGTTTCAAGAATTGTCCTGCTCACAATCAACCACGCCCCTATACTGGATGATTTTATGATACTCACCATAGCAACATCATCTAAAATACCCTGTGGTGTACCATGGGCCATCACCTAGGGGGATGAATGTTAAATTTAGGTTAGTGATGTTTCATATTTATCTTCCCCTCTAATTTATAATCTTTTAAAGGACCAAGTTTCACACCAGCAATACCTTAGAGCAGACAAAGTCCACCAATGTTGCCTCTTCCTCTCCAATGTACTCAATTATCTTTTTATTGATCCAAGGTCGAACACGTCGTTCCATCAGTGTCTAAAAGAACCGAACAAAACAAAGAAATCAGAAAATCTGTGTATTACTGGTGGGATATTAGCAACACCAGCTAAAAAAATAAGGCTACCACATTCTTGCAATGGCAATTTCTTTCCAATTCTGCCTCCCTGTCCCCTTTCCAAATGACAAGAATAAGTTAAATTTAACTTTATGGTTAATGAATGGATTTTTTCATACAGTGCTTTTCTAGTCTAGCAACCATTCAAAGCACTTAATATTGTATGCCTCACATTTACCGAACATGGGGAATTAAGACCAGCTGGCCTTTTCCTGACACCTCATAGTGGGATCAAACTCACTACACCTGACTTGAAGGGGCATACTATCCAAATGAACCACCATGGGCCCTATTTAAATTTCTTGAAATTGACAGCTCATTCTCGTCAGATTCTTCTTTTTTGTGCCCACTCTCTCCTATGGCCATGAAAGCTGGGTCATGACTGAACGAACAAGATCACGGATACAAGCAGCTGAGATGAGGTTTCTTAGGAGGATGTCTGGTGTCTCCCTTAGAGACAGGGTGAGAAGCTCAGACATACGTGAGGGACTCTGAGCAGAGCCGCTTGTCCTACAAATAGAAAGAAGCCAGTTGAGGTGGTTCGGGCATCTAGTAAGGATGCCACCTGATTGCCTCCCAAAGGATGTTTGTTAAGCACGTCCAGCTGGGAGAAGGCCACGGGGTAGACCAAGGACTAGATGGAGGGATTATATCTCCACACTAGCCTGGGAACGCTTTGAGATCCCCCAATCAGAGCTAGTGGATGTTGCAAGGGAAAGGAAAGCTCGGAGGTCCCGGCTGAAATCTGCTACCTCCGCGACCCGACACCGGATAAGTGGTTGACGATGGATGGATGGATGGATGGATAAAATCCTCCAAAGGCTTCAGTGGAGTTGCTCGTTAGCAAAGAAAAGAACTGGCCAGCCCTGTATTACTTAACAGCTCCCTTGTGTGAAACCATCATGCCCCTTCAACTACACCCTCTGAGAATGGTTACAATAAAGAATGGTCATAAACAGATGCTTTCCCTTCCTACCCCCTCATTCTCACCGTGTCAACCATGGACCAGTCCAGTGGGTAGGAGAAGAGCTCAGGCTTGGCTGTGGGAATCTTCTCTATCAGGCTCTTGATGTGTTTCTGTTTCTCCTCTGTGTTGGCACCCTTGATAGCGGCCAGTCCTGCACCATCCACACCAAGGCTCTTATCATCATCATAGTCTAGAGGCACTAGTTTCCTCTTGCGGGGCAGCTCATCTGCCTCCTCATCATCGAACTTGTTGAAGACACTGTCCACCGCCAGCTTCTTACGCTTAACTGTATTTGGCTGACTGGGGCTCCCTGTGGCACCTGCAAAATCAAGGAAATGACAATTTCCTCTGACATCAAGTATGTGGTGTCATTTGCAGATAGTTTCAATGTGGGTTTTAAAGCTACCCTGTAGCCATTGGCAGTCGGTGATGTAAGCAGTCACCTAGGACAGCGTCTGTCTACTGGTAGCACAGAACAGGGGCAACCACAGGATTTTCACAGTGTTGAGGTTATGTGATGACATACAATTTACATTAAATTTTCTTTAGTCCAACCCAGAAGCATAGACACCACACATTGTCTTTACTGTATATAATTTGCCAGGCATATTGAATACAAATCTTAAAGCTCCACAAATATTTTTTAATAAAACAAAGGTCCAAGTAAATGTGTGGATGGGGGTTAGGGAAGTCTTGTTGAAAAGTTAATGCATACTTAAAAGAATTGGATGCAATTACAAAGGTAACAAATCATCAACGCTAATTATTGCATATTTTAAAAATGTATGTGCTCTAAATTTAAAATTTCCCTTGGACCACTGCTCACTATTTTACAAAAGTAGCCCGTTTTGTGCTGTTATGCACATAGTGCCCCATCCATGTCCCACCTTTTTCCCTATCTGCCCACCGAAGCCCTTTATTGAGGAATGGGCAAGGGGCTGTATATTGTCCTATATACTCTTAGATCAAAAATTAAAATAACCAAGAATCTCTTAAGGAAGAGCCTATCCTATTATTGACTTACCCAGTTTAAGGCTCAGGCCAATCTTGGGTCTGTGCTCATCCTGCGGAAGGGCATCAGGAGGAGAGTTTTCATGGGGGATGATAATACCATGGGGTGATTCGTCAGCAGGAGTGTTTGGGGACCCGTTACCACTGGGTGAGGACACAGAGGGTGCTGCTGTGATGGGCCGCATAGTGGGCTTCAACCGGGGCTTGGAGTCTTCATCAATGTCATAATCTTCTTCCTCGCCCTCCTCCACCTCATCGTTGTCTGAGTGTATAGGGTGCGACCGGGCTTCTCCCCTCTCCCTGTTGCCCCGCTGGACAAGGTGCTCTCTTGGGGCCTTGTGTCGCTCTCGCTCCTCCTCAATATCTGGCTCCTGAATAACAGGGGGCTGTCGCAGTTGCTCCTCCTCTTCCATCTGAGCCAATGAGGAGGCAGAAAAGCAAAGGATTTTCATCCAATCATATAACCATACAGAGAAGGTCATAGATGAGATATAAAAGAAAAAAACATCACAGATGTAGATACATGGAGATTCAGACATATTTAGTGACCTTCACGATAGAAGGCAAGCTCAATCACCAAACATAAAAACACACATGCACACACACACATACCCTGCGCAGTTCTGCGTCAGGGTCCGGATGTCCCTCGTTTAACAGCCTCTGTCTGATCTCCTCCAGCTCCTCCTTCTCCCTCTTCCGGTCACGCTCGTCCACCTCCACCTCCTTCTCTCGCTCTCTGAGACGCTTCTGCAATGCACTGCCCCTAGAGGTCACACGGAAAATAGCAGCCTTCAGGCACAATGGCTGTTGCTAGAACATGGAAGCTGATGCAAAGTCAAACCTGGGTCAGAGCCTTTTGAGAACCTTTTGTTTTGGCCTGCTGAACTAAAAAACATATGAGGTTCAACACAAAAGATGTGCAGGATAGTACACGTCAAATTGTATTAACAAATTACATGATGCCACCCCAATAGGGGCATTGCAGTCAACACGATTGACTCATTTGGAACTGGTTCTCACCTGTAGTATTTGGGGTCGTCTCTGTCATCATCATAGTCCTCAAGGAACTCCTTTAGCCGCTTGCCTTCTTTAATCTGTGGGACCGTTATGATAAAAGGACCTTCACTCACAAAAAGATCATCTAGTATTTGGGTTTCCAACCATTCAACACAGAAATATACTGAGTGTTCTGAATTACAAATAATTTAGAGATGCTGTTTGTTTACTTTACAATTTCAATTAATAATAGTGATGCAGATAGAAGTTCAGCATATTTTTCCAGCCACAACCAACCAAAACACTCTGAAAAAAGAAATGCTAGTAATTTTATGTTTATTTTTGTTTCATAAATAATAAACTTCATGTACAACATTAGAAAAAAAGTTGAAATTATAGAGCTGAGTTTGAGTAGTGAAACTGACTTGATGAAAGAAGGCCATGGATGTATGAGCTCCAAATGTGTAAACATCAAGTTCTCCGAGCATAAGTGGAATTCCTCTTCTTACCATTTCTCGTCGGCGCTCGTCTTCTCTCTCAGTTTCTTTGGCATAATCCCTTGCCTTCTTCCTCTCCCTGAGCTCCCAGTTTTTCAAACGCTGCAGGCAGAAAAATTTCACATCAGTCACCACCAAAATGGAAATTACCAAAGACACTGTTCATACAGAGGATGAGTCCCCATCACTTACGTATGTTCAAATTTAATTCAATTTAAAGAAAGAAAGAAAAGAAAGGATTCCCTTATCAGTCCCACAAGGGGAAATTTGGATTTCTCTGCATTTTTGACCCAACCTATTGTATAGGAGCAGTGAGCTGCCAACATATGGCGCTCGGGGAGCAGTTAGGGGTTAAGTGTCTTGCTCAAGGACACCTCGACATGCTGTATGCAGGACCGGGGATCGATCCTGTAACCTTCCGATTGCCAGACGACCGCTCTACCCACTGAGCTATGCTGCCCCAATTGTCTTTCTTGAAATGGATGTGCTTTGATGGCGCAGAAAAAAATATATACACTGGATATAAGTTTCATTTGTTAAAATTTAAATCTAATACTTTAAAGTCTTGTGATAAT
>OMLC01096716.1:0-14128 GCA_900302585.1 Regalecus glesne | reverse complement strand
AATAAATAAATAAATGAATCTCTTTTATAGGGACATTCCACATTAAGGGACGTTTAGAGCCAAATCTAAATACAGCTAAATTGGCCACCAGGCTTATTTTCATCTGTAGTCGAAAGCAGTTAAGAATTCAAGGCTCAGGCTAAGTTTGGCTCAAGGATAACTCGACACACTTTCTGGAGGAAAACGGAATTGAACCATCCATCTTCTGATGACTAGATGATAGCCCCAGCTATATCTGAATGATCTCATTAAAGGGCTTTAACAAATCTAAACATTACTTGTGTGTGTATAAAATCTCTGTGTGTGTGTGTGTGTGTGTGTGTGTGTGTGTATGCGTGTGTGTGTGTGTGTGTAATTAAATCTAATCAAACCTTACATTTTATTTATGGCCTATCAAATAGTTTCTGACATTTTTGCCCCTTCTTTGTTTGTTGAGGAGTCCCTTGATAAATTTATCAGATTTCAAAGAGAAGTGAATGCATTGCAGGACCTCAGGTAGATATATTTTGTCTAGGATTTAAAGCTTTCGGAATTCAATATAAGTAAACTGATAAAGTGCTGTTCTCTCATCTCCAAAGCACCTCGCTCCTTCCTTGCCTATCCAGCAGATAAACAAAGATTTGGAGGCAGTAGCAGGAAATTACTGTTAGATTTGGATCTACGGTATGTTACATTTTCCATGCTCAGCTGTGTCTGCAGTTAACAGTGCAGAACGGTAAGAATGTGCAACTTTGTCTGCTGTGAGGAAATAATTGGCACGCAGGGAGACCTGTAGCATTACAAATAATTTGGCTGTAGTCTGCAAGTATATGTGGCCTTATAGCCACAATATACATACCCTCCTCATACACAATCCTGGGCTGTTATGAAAATCACTCATGCTGCAACACTTGTGCAGAGCAATAGCATTGGTATAATTGAAGCTCATGCAACATGTACTATAAACCTTCACAGGCCGCCTGATCATCATTACTCAGGTTCAAAAACAACTCCAAGTCCACCACTGAGTTCATTCCTTTTTTCTATACTTAATTGTAGAGCTCTGGGCTCTGGTGTGTCCACTGTATTAAGGTCTCACTGCAGGGTGAAATATAAAGTGAGGGCTAATAACCAACACAACTCTGCTGTGTATGACTGCAAACCCTCTATGTGCTGCTGGTGGGAACACACCTACTCCTCTTTCCCCAGCTGCCACATATACAAACCTAGTTTTCCGCCATGAAACTACCTGATAAGCTTAAACCCAATAGCGGCTACTTGTTCTTCTCCACTCCTCAAAATATCCATCAGACTAGCAACACATGCCACTGTCTACACCCTCCACCTCTCCACTCTCACAATAAAGGCAAGTCTGCCAGAAGTCACTTCTAATCAGGAGTCTCTAAACAGAATGAATAAATAAATAAATAAATAAATAAAGCCACTGCTTTTGATTATGAATGATTAATGTGACCATGTTTTTCACTTTTTTTCTTGTTTTTCTCCATTTTGGAGCATAATTAAAATCTCAGAAGCTCTGACTGTGCTGGGGATTAATCTCCCGTGGCACATCTCCATCTGCAGACATGATCATCAGCAATCCCCCCTCTTGCATTAGCCTCCAGCTGTGAGACTGTCTGTCTGCCGAGCCCCACACTTCCCACCCCGGCCACTGCACCCCATATAGGAACACATGCGGTTTGTTTGATGGAGAAAAGAGAGGAGGGCGAGGGAGAAAGAAACAAAGACATAGGTGTATGTGTGTGGTGGTGGTGAGTTAGAAAAACAGTGGCAAGTCTCGGTATTTCTCATTAATTATATCTTGCAAGGCTGATTTGTGCCTCATTTTCTCTCAGATCACTCCTTTGCTGCAGTGACATGCGGTGAGGTTTGTGTCAGGTGAGGCACCGACTCAAAAATAAACAAATGGACTGCTGTTGTGAGTTTGACTTTCTGATCTTCTAGCTAGCGTATTGGCACTTGCCTCTCTGCTTAGAAGAGCAACAGCAGAACAAGTATAAACATGCGGGCTCTCGCACACCCCCTTCAGTGAGGCAGAGGTACTGTTTGCCTCCCCTTGTATTTTTTCAGCGCAGTTTTGTCAGATCAGCAAGACTAAATGTTATATATATATGTGAACTACATTACCTATTCAATGGAGAGTGATGGCATATAATATCTACAACAAGTATCTACAAACATTACATTGGTGACAGTGAGAAAGCAGAAGGCACGGGCTAAACCCGGTTTGTGAGGGATTGGGCAATCTCAGTTGAGGCTCAGCTCATCGCTGCCTCACCTCATGTGTCTCCTCTCTATCTGAACAGGAAATACGCAAAATTCAGAGAATTTTATCATAAAAAGTAGATTATTTAAATCATAAAGAAATGACATTTATAGAATAAATGAGGAGAAATATAAATAAATATTTAGTTTTATCATTATCTGTTTTGGACTTTTCACGATGACAGGTGAGGCTCGGCCTCACCTGCCTCTGCTGACCAGATGTCCCTGCTCTGCTGAGATCTGATTGATAAGAGCTGCTATAGCAGCCACATCTGGAGAGGACAGGAGCCTTGTCTTTGTGCATCCAGATATGGACTAGTTATTAGTGTGAAAGCAGGTGGGACTGTAAATGTGTCTCTTTTATGTAATGTGACCAGTCACAGACAGGAGAGTGTTTATGTCGGGAGCTTTGGAGACCAATGATCTCCATCTACACTTGTCTGGCTGCTGTCAGACAGCAGAGCATATCAACATAAACATGAAGTCATTTTGTTCATGCTTGCAGTGAGTCTTTTGAGAAATGTATGCAACAAAGGAAGTGGCAGTAAAAGATTTTAATATATCCAGTGAATTGAAAATAAAGTCCATTTATATCAACTGTGGACAGTATAGCTCAGGAGGTAGGGCGGTTGTTTAGCAATTAGAAGATTGGTGGTTCAATCCCCGGTTCCTTCAGAAAGCGTGTCTAAGTGTCCTTGATGCAGACTTTGAACTACTAAAAGTTCATGCACAGTGACAGAATGGTGACCAGTCCAGTCTGTTTCTACACCTTTCACCCAATAAGCATTGGGATAGGCTCCAGCATGAATCTGCAACCTGATTTCAGGTAAGCATTTGATGATGGATAACTGGAATCAACAGTGCTTCTTGGTGTAATTTACTGTGGAGACAATACCAAACTAAGATAAGACTGTTCCGCCGACAAGATTATAACATAAATTACTGAGGTCCATAGGCCCGTTTTACATGACATGATTCAAGATGTTTATTGTCATTGGTTATACAAATACAGTCATATGAAAGTATTTGGCTGGGAGACTCCATTACAAAAATATGAGATAAAGTTGAAATAAAGAAAAATAAGATACATGTTAAGAAGTGTGTATACATACACATATGTATAATGCAATAAATATGAAGCAAACAAATATACAAACATAAAGCAGTAGGTATGACAGAAGTAGGCATAAAATGGGTAAAGGCAAGAGTAGAATCAATTAATCAAGTAATAAAAGCAATAATGATACATATATGATCAAAAATCTAAAATACTACACAAGTGGTGATCAGATTGTAGATTCAGATTGTGGCCTGAGGAGAGAAGCTGTTACTCAGAATGCTGGTGTGTGTTCTGAAAGTCCTGTATGTCCTCCTGGAGGGAAGCAGGGAGAACAGGCTGTTGTGTGGTGTGCTGGGTCCTTAATGACCCACAGGGACTTCCTGAGACACTGCTGGGAGTAAAGGTCCTGTAGACTGGGCAGCTCACATTCAGTGATGTGCTGGGCTATGTGCACAACCCTACCCAGGGCCTTGTGGTCTTTACTGGTACAGCTGCTGTACCAGGTGGTGAAGCAGCCTGTCAGCAGGCTCTCTATGGGGTCCTGGTAGAAGTCACGAGGATTTGGGGCCTCAGACCAACTTTCAGCTACAACCCATACAGATGCTGTTGGGCCTTTTTAACCATTTGTCCCCACATTATGGGGATGGACACGGATTTAGATGGAGCTTGGAGGATTAAGGCCGAATGCCCTTCCTGATGCCCCGCTGTGGATTCGAATCTGCTTTATCTGCCTCAACAGTTCCCAAGTCATGCCCACTCTATTAGAAGAAGAAGAAGAATTCCCTTATCAGTCCCGCAAAGGGAAATTTGTTCTCTGCATTTTTGACCCAACCTATTGTATAGGAGCAGTGAGCTGCCAACATATGGCGCTCGGGGAGCAGTGAGGGGTTAAGTGTCTTGCTCAAGGACACCTCGACATGCTGTATGCAGGACCGGGAATCGAACCTGCAAACGTTCCGATTGCCAGGCGACCGCTCTACCCACTGAGCTATGCCGCCCCATATTCACCAAGTTACCGCAGCCCCAGATTACTGAGGTCCATTTTTGCATGTCACGATTAGTTCTCATGTTTCAGGGTGGAAATGGATTTAGATGAAGTGGGGAGGATTAAGACCAGATGCCGTTTCTGACACCCTGCGGTGGGCTCAAACCCACAACATCTGCCTCATCAGTTCCCAAAGCACATGCTCTACCACTCAGCTACTGCACCTCCAACAGCATATTGCTGACTAAGGCAAACTGTTCTCTTCTCTCTTGTCTTTTCTCTCACTAAACGATGTCTTCTTCTTCTTTTTCTATGTATGTGACCTGGGAAGAGCCTGGGAGAATCAGGCCAGGTGCCTTTCCTTGGTATCCCATGGCAGGTTCGGCCTGAGGGAGCCTGGGAGAATCAGATCAGGTGCTCTTCTTGGTGTCCTGTGGTGGGTTGGGGATGCGACCTCTGGGTCATCATTCCCTGGTGTGCACACTCTGCTGCTGACCTACTGCGGTTCAATCAAAGTTCATCATGTGTGGATGACGATGTTCACATCCTTGATAGGGAGGAACGCTGATTTGAAAGGGGGTTGAAAGAGGTCATTTTTGTAAAGAGGGAACGACCGTCGTTGAATAGGGGTGGTGGCCTGAGAGTACATTGCCACTGAATGTGCAGTTGATCACCCAACTTGCATATGAAACCAGCCTATTGTTGTGTGGTATCAAGGTACTGTTTATAACGGGGGGAATGTTTGCATTCAGCTCAGGCCAAAGAAGTCACCTGGCGAGTGACAAAACATTTCTAAATAAACTTCCGATCCAGTTGAACTGATTCACCTCTTTTTTGTGATTTCCATACCTGGAATATTGAGCATGCATCAAGACACTTCAGTCTGAATTAAAATATGACATTAAGACTGAAGACACAAACAAAAAAACGATTTTTTTGTGGAAATGATGAACATTAAAGGAGTTAACTAAGCAGTTCCGATATCTACATCCTATTTGCTTCTGATAAATGCCACTTTCCAAACGGTCAATGTTTACTAGAGGGCGGTGCTTTTTTGAGACAAGGCGTTAATTAGAGGAAACATGGTAGATAGATGGTTAGCTAGACAGACAGACAGGTAGAAGGATAGACCGATGGATACATAGATACTGTACCAGGCGCTATGAGGATGAACACAGAACATTATGTACATATGAGTGGGATTAAGTGCTGGATATCACAAAAGAGGTGAATCTGTTCAGCTGGATCAGAGGTTCATTTTAGAAACGTTTCGTCACTCACCAGGTGACTTCGTCAGACTGAAGAAGTCACCTGGTGAGTGACGAAACGTTTCTAAAATGAACCTCTGATCCAGCTGAACAGATTCACCTCTTTTGTGATTTCCCTACCTGGATTATTGAGCATGCATCAAGACATAAGTGCTGGATAGCAATGGCACGGGGATGGCAAGTGATAGAGCAAAAACAACTGTCTGGGAGAAAGAAGGGAGGTGGATAGGGGAGTGTTAAAGAGCAAAATTTGGAGCAAGCAGCACACCTTTCAAGTGCATTATGACAGCAGTCAATCATATAAATCGGTGACTGTATGCATTTCACAGGTTAGTACGTTTCATCTTAAGACTGTCCAGCCCACTAATAGTTGAGGACTTGTTTTGCCTTGTGGTCCAGCCTATTTAACAGGCCTTAAGACACTAGCATGTGCAAGAGGGTTGATCCAATTTAGGCCATGCTCAGTCAACCCAACTCTACAGGGGATGTGAGGCCCGGGGTACTGCAATGTGAGCAAGACTGAGCGCTCACCAAAGCAGCTTTTAAAGGTCGTGTTTTCACTGCCTCTGTGCCCAAAAGACCTCACAGAGGGCACCGTTCGCAAACTGAATATGTTAATTTTTCAAAAACCTCCAACTCAACAGTGATTTATGACACTAACCTGCGGGGCCAGAGTCTTGACTGTGTGCAGTATTGGAGTGCAAAGCCGGTCTCAGAGGCCCAGTTTATAGTGTCTGTACACAGAGAAGGGAGCAGAACTCTTTAAAGACAAATCCCAGAGAAATTTTGAATAAACAGCCATCGTCTACAAGCCACTTTTTCTCCACTAACCCAAGCTCCTTCCATCACTACCAGCAGAATTACTTGTTAACACCGTAGCCTGTCACAAATATGTGCACATGTGCAGCAAAATGTTGCTCCCCCTTTCCACTATCTTCATCATTGACATGGGGTGCACAATGTCATGGTTTTGCTTTTGCTATACAAGAAGCCAATTATATCATCAGCGTGGGACCTCCGCTTGACATCCCATGTCCTGATGGCATAATGAAATAAAGGAGGTCTCACACACACTCTCCTACTGTGTCCTTGACAGTTGGAAATGTCTACTTTGCAATGTCTGTAATTTGGGCGAGAGCTCCATTTTCAAAGATACCAAGATGCTGAGCGTTCTCCTCAGGGGACAGCCGACCCCGTCTCACATTTCAGTGGGTGATACTGCTCAGTCATGGGTAAGCCAAGGAACGTTAGTACATTTGCACTGGGCAGTATGGAAGCTTATAATAAAGGAACATACATGCATACAAATGTATATTTCAGTAGATTGTACTCCTGTATTACAATAGATTGACCAATCAATAGTAAGAATACTGTAAACTGTGCTTATTTTTAAAATCCTGAAGGAAATGTCAAGTAAATTCCAGGGAAATTGCTTAGATGTCCTCACTGCCACATGCAATCATTAGAATGCCATTTTCATGGTTACTTCCCGGCAAATTGTAGTAGTCTACACCTATAATTAAATACAATTAGAATAGCTAAAAAAATTACTATCGATAATTATGCGATTACCAAGCTACAACACAACATGAACACCACATTCTTCACTGTATTTCATATTTTTATGCTCATGTTCGAAACTACATCTTGCTTCTCATCGTCAAGGAGGATTTTATTGACTACAGGGAGTCATCAAGTCTGAGGTCCCAAACTTTTACAACAGTCAAGAATGTTTGTTGTAAATGCTCAACATGGTGCCATAAAATCTGCCAAGCCATGCTTGATGGTGGGGTTTTAAAACAGGCTTGTTCTAATGAGATCTCCCACCAACAAGCAGATGTGTTGAACCAGCACTCTGTGAAGTTAACATCTGTACATAATTGAATGGTGTAGCTATTGTGGAAAACATGTAGAGGGCCTCCTTTCTCTCAGTGAGAAGTGATTATCAATGTTTATGATAATAGCTTTGCCCCTGCTCAGGTTGGGCCAGATTTCTGCCCTGTCTATGGGATCTAAGCAGTTCTTTGGCTGCCTGTGCAGGATTTCTTTCACGCTCTGCACACGACTACCTCCCTCCAGTTTGGATTTTCAACTCTGAATGTCAGAGCAACATGTTTAGCATCTCTGCTGTGACTCTCTGATCTTGGCATTTGGTTGACAAGTACTGAGACTCAGTTTCACTCATCTGGGGACTCAACACATTAGCTGTCAATAGAAACATGTTTGCGGCTGGCGTCATCTTTAAAGAAACCAACTGATACTCATACAATAAAAAAACCGGTATGGCAGAACCCACCTTGACGTGTCAATTCTAGCCCACATTTTGCTTCCAATCAGTTTGAATAAATAAATAGTATGTTGTAACGCGATACAAACGAGGCTTGAATGAAGTGATGCCATTTGGATTTGAATCTTTTGTTCTCAGAAGAGCAGCTTGAGGTAGTAACGTGCGTGCTTTGGATGGGATTCTGTAAATTCCTCCTCTTATGTGGGTTATCCTCAAATGCCTTTCTTGTCCTTAGTATTCTCCTGAACATTGTTGAATAATTGCAAACATACTGGGTAGGAAACTCTTTCTTTATCTCCCCCTTCTCTCATAACAACCAAGACATTGGCACTGAAACGACTTGAAGCAGCACTGTGTGCGTGCCCCCTGAGGAGAATATGTCATGATTTAGCTGCTTGGTTTTATTCAGTAAGATATGTGAGAACCCACATATTGAAAGTGGGTGATGTATTTCTTGCACATGTGCAAACCCTCTGTATATGATTATAATAATCACAATATTCTGTGAGTCTTTCATTGCGTCTCATGCATCTTGATACTGATTGTTGTACTGGGTTTTATTCCACCTGATTTCTTCTCTTTATTTTTAACAACCTAATTAAACTGGATGTAAAGGATTGGTTTTACATTTTCCATTTGTCAACTTTTATTTTACATTATCATTGTTGAATATCTCTCTATGTGTAGCACTTACTTGCTTAACTTCTTAGGCTCATCACTTTCCTTTATTCAGACTGTTGGGGGTTTTTTTGCACGGTATTATTACGAGAGGTCTATTTTTGTGTCATAAATGGTCTCCATAGTGTGAGGGTGGACAGACTTGGATAGAACATGGGGCATTGAGATCAGATGCCCTTCCTGACACCCTGCGTTGGGATCAAACCCGTGACTACTGGCTCATCATTTCCCAAAGCGCACACTCTACAGCTAAGCTAGCTCGGTCCCTTTGGTTCAATTTTTTCATCATCATTTGGTGGTTTCATTGTTTTCCTTATATTTTCTATATCTGTGTCTTTTTTTATCTTCTTTCTGCAAACCAAGTTTCCTGTGATCTGTGTTTCACAAACTTGCTGTGAAGTAGTAATTGAATATACTATTCCTGTTAATGAAGTAATACTGCCAATGTTCCCTCAAATTTTTCCCAACCACTAAGTGGAACCTTGGATGTTTTGAGCAAAAACATGTTAAAATTAAAAGCTACCGCACAACATCAAAACTTTCATGCTGCTTATCCAGCACACATTTTCAATAATGGGTACCCTTGTGTTCAGTATTTTAAAATGTATAATAAACCACAAGCATAAGTCTGCACTGTTTCAACATGCATGCTCCTGAGCATTAAAGAACTTATTTTAATCAGCAATACCAGCAGTACCATTTAAAAAAATGGTACTGCTGGTACAGCTAACACAAACTGGACAATTAATTAGCTTACTGTTCTGGATAAAACAGTCTGACAGGATTTAAACTTGCATAAGCTCACATAATCTGTTTCTAAAGGCTCAAGACTCGAGGGTCAAGATTCATGAACAGATGATAAATACATGAATCAAAGTCTAATTTAAAGGCAAATATACAGTAATAACAAATCATAAGAATTTTAACGAAAAACTGCTGTTACAATTTAGAAGCAAGAACCCTGCACCACAGTGCCCCTCACATTAAAATGATCAGAATATTTAATGCTGATTAATTATGCTCCACTGATCTTACTGTGTAGAGATTTCAAATAAAAATTTGTACAACAGATAAAAATGCTTAAGCATCACACATTTTCTTCTAGCTGTCCTTATTGGTAATCAGGTAACTGTACACCAGAGCTTTTCAATTAGTTTGGAATGGGAGCTGGTTCATGAAAAGGACACCAAATGAAGAAAAGAAAGAAAAATGGCTTGAAATATGACTAATAATATCAACTGCAGATACAGTGGGAGTAGGCCTACAACAACAACGTAGTAATGCAAATATTGTCTTTTGTAAATGCATAGCAACATTAGTGCATCAGGGCATTTTTCATTTGGATATTAGTCCAGGTGAACCTATCAGACATTTATAATTTCACCCATTTAACCAACAGACAGCAAACATCCACTTAAGTGCACACAACTGTGCAATCATTTCTATATTACGACCAACACCTCAGCTACAGTAAGTACATCATTTGAATCATTCATTTGTAACTTCCTCAAAAATGTGTCTTCTTATCTCACTAAAAAGTCCACAGGTCTGTCATCTGACAGTCCACTTGGCAATCAGTTGACATCTGATAAGAGAAATTAGACTTTTTCTTTTTGTCCAATATCCACACCACTGTAGTGACACTGATGTAGCTCTCTCCTGCTCTGGAAAAGCCCTAAACAGTGTGTCACATCTTAGCTCATAGCAGGAAGTTAGCCCCCACCAATAAAAACAATTTTGAACTTAGCCCCCAAATCTTCTGCCAGCGAGCGTCAGAGCCCAGTGAGAAAGTGGTGTCAGAGTTAGCATGAGCTGTCTCTAAATGACCTCTCACATTATATTCTTTAGATACCAATATGCACTGTTACAGAGTGGACACGTGGGCCTGGCAGACATATGAAAGCGTACTTCTCTGTCAATTCCATGGTAAAAGTCCTGTTCTAATAATAATAATAATAATAATGATTCCCTTATCAGTCCCGCAAGGAGAAATTTGTTCTCTGCAGTTTTGACCCAACCTATTGTATAGGAGCAGTGAGCTGCCAACATATGGTGCTCGGGGAGCAGTTAGGGGTTAAGTGTCTTGCTCAAGGACACCTCGACATGCTGTATGCAGGACCGGGAATCGAACCTGCAACCTTCCGATTGCCAGGCGACCGCTCTACCCACTGAGCTATGCCACCCCCCCCCCGTTCTCTGAGTCAACTTATGTTTTGGTTTTTTTAAGTGGAAAGAGGCTTTTTTTCTAGCTAACCAGGATAATGTGCAAGAACAGACCACAAGTGCCTAGAAGAGTGCGGTGAGACATGAGAGTAGGAACACCGCATGCATCAGCCAAGGATGACTATTTAACACTACTCAAAGGGCCAGGACCAATCAGGATGGCACCGGCCAATTGAATGAGCTGGCTGTACACTCTGTCAAGACTTACTTCACATCCAGAAGAAAGATAACCCTTAATTCTTATCAGATCATGCAAGTGGGTCACCTAAAGTCTGTTCCTCGATTGGCTTTTAATTGAATTCAAAAGGCTGAATCCACATTCACAATCAGCACTAGAAGCTTAAAATGTCCTACAGCTATCAACCAGAGTAGCTCGTTCTTCAAAGTCACTAGTTCTAAAGAGATAGTGACATGTCAGTAAATGATTTAATTGAGCCACTTTTGACTTTCTTAGATATGATAAATTTTGAGACAAATACTGTTTCAATATTTTTGCAGCCACATTTTTTTTTATTTCTAATGTAGCAGAAAACGTTTGATTTTTTTCTCCACACTGCCTGGTCCAAATATAAACTTGTTTGCACTTGCAATAGGATGGGTATCTAAAGACTCCAATGCTTTCAACTCATCATTTAAATGAAAGCACACTTTTTCAATGAATGCAATAACTGGTCTAGTATCCACATCCGGATGAGAGACAAGTAGCCGTTTCACTTTTCCATTCCAGTCAACACTATCAACACACAAGTTATTGTGATGGTAATTTGTTTATTTTTGCTTTGGCATAGTGTAATGTTTCTACTAAATTCAAACCAGTTTTCTGGAGGTATTTGTAGTGACGCCAAATAATCTAAGGCCTCATCAAGAGTACTTAGTGTCATTCTATCCCGTGGATCAATCAGAATCATGAGATAGTACTTATTACTGGATCACTTGCTCTTCACAGTATATAACTAATACATCATAATTTCTCATTACTTAACAGTTACAGCAGAATGCCTTGCGAGGCCTCGCACTTCATTTTATAGGTCTAAATGAGAATGCATCACACTGTTACACTAGCTAATTCTACAAGTTGTCTTTATTTAACTGATGACCTGCTAAAAATTGTATATACTGCATGTAAGAGTTTCCAAAATGTGCATAATTGGCATTTCCTTCTATGTATTCTCCAACCCTAAGTCTCCTCTGTGAACAACACAATGCAGCTCTGATAGAGGCTTCATTTCTCATTTTAGAATTGCTGCAATTATTTTTTCTCAGCATAACTCATGTTCCATCTGATGTGAACATCACCACCCTTTGAAGGTAAAGACTGTTATGGATGTAAAAAATCCTTATTGCCTCAACAATGCTGATACACAACATACAGCATCCTTTCCTCAGACCGTTTCATTGGATAAGGAATAACTAACTCCCTTAAAAACCCCTTTAACAGGGGGAAAAATAGGAAGAAACCTCAGGGAGAGCAGGGGAGGGATATCTCTCCGAAAACAGATAGCCTTGCAATGGATGTAGTGTATACAAAATAAAACATAATTTACAGCTAAAAACACCAAGATATAAGGTATAATAGAATTATAATGAAACTACAAAAGATATATTAATAACAATGACAATGAAAATCTCCTTCATAGTTACACTGCTTAATTATTGAAAATCTAGAATGCGAACATACCAGATCAAGATGGCATTAATGAAGCTTCGACTTAACGCTCCTCTCGAAGATTTAGCCCATCGCTTTGATATTTCCATGTCATGTACCTCCACGTCAACATCAAGGATATTCAAGATATCAAGAGGGGGGGTCCAAGTCTTAAGTAGGGGGGGTCTGACCCCCAGCGCCTGTAAGTCAAACCATGCCTGTTACACCAACAAAGACCCCAGAACCAAGGAGACAACATTCCAAAGATGGTAAAGAATTGGTGGACATTTCAAACACCGATATCCCAATAGTGATGGTTGAGTTGACTAGACACTTAACTACTCTTGACCAAAACCTAACAAATAACAGTGATGCAATCACCAGTGTGCAAACAGCTGAAAGGGAGGAAAATTCAAGCTAAAAAGATAAAATGTAAAAGAGACTTCAGGGCAAGTCTTGCAATTGCAACAGATAAGTGAAGCTATGAACGCTACTGTGGGCAATGGTACATGCGGCTGTACGGAATAAGAGAGACACCTGCGGTGAACATCAGAGGTGAGGTCATTACACTTCTGCCATTACTTACACCTGAAGATGAAGAAAAGATGGGCTTTCTTGTCAACATGGAACATCGAGTTAGTGCCACGTGAGGGAGCAACTCGGCCAGATACTGTCCAGTTCAGAACTGGAAGGCTTCTCGTGATAATGAGATTCTGAAGGAAAAGCAACTACTACTCATGGAAGATTTGACACATGCTGACAAAATGAAACGAAACAAGTTCTGGCCACTTGTGGAAGTAACCAGCAAGATATGAAGTTTGCACTGGGTTCAGATCAGTGTTCTGTCAAGTCACAGTAGTGCTCATGGACAGTGAAACCCATTTAAAATTGGTCAGGCCCATCAGCACCCCCCCTAACACACACCCATACACGCGCACGCACGCATGCACGCACACACACACGCACAAATACACACACACACACACACACACACACAACTGTTTAGAAAAAACGTATCTCAGCTGTTCTGAAACTCCCGTCACATATGGACTCACCACAAGTTTACATTAGGCGTCTCCCTTCACTTTTCTGAGGCACTGTTTGGGAGGCTTCCTGGCTTTGACAAACACCGAGTTAAGATAACCACACTTAACCAGGCCTGTTTAATATGGAATTTCTCCCTCTCCCCGGCTGCTGATTCTGTGGGGACGTTTCTGAATAAACCTCTGATCCAGTAGAACCCATTCACCTTTTTTGTAATTCCCTTACCCAAATTATTGAGCATACATCATGACATAATTTAGGGTGTGTGATCTTAATGATTAGATTAATAATAAGATTAATGATAAGGATGACACCACACCTGAAAATGAGCCAGGAGATATGGAGTTCCAGAATACCACTGAAATATTAAGTAGCAACAACCGCACCCTGGAGTACCAGCTACCACTACATCAAAGATGTGCGTGCCATCTCCTGAACCTTTTGACCACATCAGGGGGACAAGGAGACTTTCAATCCTCTCTTTTGCTCTGCATTTACCAAGTACACTGCATTATGGATGGAGTTAGGGAGGTCAAGTAAGACAGAAGTGATGGAGAATAAGTGTGATATGCAGATCATCCATCTCAACCAGACGTGACGGAGTTCCATATTAATGTCAGTGGAACAGGAGATATTGGTTCTGAGTTCAAAATAAAGATGCAACTAATCATAT
>OMLC01096712.1:0-17500 GCA_900302585.1 Regalecus glesne | reverse complement strand
TCTGCCCAGGCTTTAATCGTAAAGGGGCCTACGGACCCTCACAGTACCTTGGTGGCATGGGCCCCAGGTGGCCAAGTGGTTAGATCATGTCTTAAACACTAAGGGGTATAGGACCCTCACCTTGTAGGCACTGAGGGGTCTAGGGGGCTCTAGTGGTGAGCTCACATTTAAAACATCAAGGAGCCTACGTGCGCTCATATTGTACTGAGGGGTCCTGAGGTATAAGCAGCCAGAGGCCTAGTGTTCAGTTTGTGCTGTCCCCACTGAGGACCCTGGCATTAACTTTCCTTTGGAAGTCTTGGACCATGCACAGCAAACAGCCTGAGGCTTGGAGGCCCTTTGGTAGTCTGAGGCGCCAGGGCACTTGCCTCATTGGCGCAGTCCATAATCCAGACTCACATGAGTGTTTGTGTGTGCATGCATATGTCTATATGTAAGTGTTGCTCATCTGCATCTCTTATTTTCACAATTTTTATGTAAAGCACTTTTTAACGGTATGTTTTTAAAAAGTGCTATTTGAACTTTACTTAATTACTTACAAATCATTCAACAGCTAAGGACCTAAATACATCTTTGCCTTGTTTTTTAAAGTTTTTTTAAATTATTTTTTATTTGAACCTCCTTGACCTCTCAGAATACCTGGGAATGTTCTGCAAACTTTTTCAAGAGTTATAGGAAATTTTCATCTTGTAATATATTTTCAATTACTTCGTTTTATCACAAAAAGAGGTGAATCAAGTCAACTGGAACTCAGAAGTTTATCTTTTTTGTGGTCCCTGGATCCCTGGATTATTGAGTTTGCATCAAAACATTCCATTTTATCTTAATCCTTATCACTTATTTAATGCCTTTGTATGCCTTCATGTAGACCATTTTGAATATCTATAGAATATTAAATGCGCCATATAGATACACTTCCCTTGTTGTGTGTATGTGTGTGTGTGTGTGTGTCTGTATGAGTGTGCGAGTGTGTGCATACATGGATTTTCAGTTCAGGATATGTATAGATGCTGATACTATTGGCCCCACTATGGAATGTATCAAAAGGTACATCAGGTTTTTCCTTCTCTCCGCTGTCAACTACCACAATTGACTGTCTGCTTTATTCACCATCCGCTCTCCAGAAAATACAGCCCAGCATCAGGGTGCATGGTATCTCGAACCTGACCTTATGTTGTCCCATTGTCAACTCAAATTGAACTGAATTTTTCTCCTGTGTGGAATCTACCCTCAGTCCAACAGGAAAACTTGAGTTTTACGGTCTCATGCGATGGAATGACATCCTTATTCTGAGTTGTGGTTGGTGCTGGTCTGTTATCATGTCTGGCTTGTTTACGGCCATGTGATATTTTCAGGTAAGGTATTTGATTGTCAAAGGTAGTTTGTGATACAGACTCTCATGCGATATCTGTGAAATAGCTCAGATAAAAAATGGAACTTAATCTCTGTATTAGGGGATGGTGGGGTCTGGCCCCCATCAGACATTGCCATTGCATGCCACAATCAATAATTTCAAATCCGAATTTTGATTCTAACAAGTATTTTTTTCATGTTATCCAACATTGTTGTGGGTTTGTTATATATCTCAACATTTGTGGTGTCCAATGCATTCCAAATGTCTAGCTGTGTCTGCTGAGTAAAGATCAGTCTTTCGCCTAGCAGTCTTCCTTTGGTTAGCATGGGGCCACCTGTCAGCATACATCTAACCAAGTGGGTAGTTGAAAACACTGTGCATGTTCAACATGCTTTCAATAATGAGTTGTGGTACCATGTTGACCCCATGCTGAAAGCAGCTAATGAAAGAATCGTAGAATGAATGATGTACATCGATACATTTAGTCAATGGTATTTATGCTATGGGTATTGCTACCAAGCTACATCCAATGCCGATTGACAACATGGAGCCACAGAGGTTAATTACCCTTTGCTATGCTGATAATTGAAAATTAAATTGGTGGAGAGAGGTCTGTTTTACCTGTCACGATTTGTCCCACCGTTGTGGGGGGTGGACATGGATTTAGATGGAGTTTGGGGGGGGTTAAGGCTGGATGTTCTTCCTGATGCCTTGCAGTGGGTTCTGTCTTTGACTTGTCAGTTCCCCTTGCCCATGTCCTACCACTGCCGCACCCCTATTCATGGAATGGTGGGCATCTGCAGAAGAGTGAGAGACAAGTTTGTCCATATATGCGTTTGTCCTTAAGCATGATCAATAATCCAGGTAAAGAAATCCCATCAAAGCTCAATGAGTTAATCTGGATATATTTAATGAGAGACAAGTTTCATCACTCATACAATTGACATCTTCATTCTAAACTGACAGCAGGCATCCCCACCCTTATGAACAATACAGTTGCATAATGAATAAAATGAAAAATGGTTTCACATTTAGATTGGCCATTGACTGGTGTTTCAATAGAAATGTTAAGAAAGGATAGTCAAACCAGGCATTTGGATTTGTAATGCAATGCTACATAACAAGGTAATGTAAACGTTATGTGAGATCTATGTAACTGATTCCCTGTCTCCACTTCCACCAATATCTGCACCATGTTAAGTTAATATGTACATTTATGATCTCATTCTCTGACCAAGTGCGTTTGTGTTCTTTGAGCAAACAAGTTTGTGTGTATTCATTCATTTGTAATTACATACAGACAACTAGACTTGTGCTCTGTATTGTTAATTGCATCAAACTATTAGCCCACAGCCTTCAGACCAGCATTTTGAGTAGCCATTTGTGTAGTTTGTAGACTTGTGTTATTGCATCGTATTTGCTTCATGCAGTACTTTGGGTTTTCTTTTTTTGTTGAAGTTTGTTTTCCTTAAAGGGATTAATAAGATTGAGCTAATCATATTTCATACAACAGTTAAGTTTGAGTAGTGCAGGGACACAAACAGGATAACATCAGAACAGTGATAGATTTTAGATATTTTATAAAGGTAAAGATAAAAGATTCCCTTTTCAGTCCTGCAAGGGGACATTTGGTTTTCTCTGCATTTTTGACCCAACCTATTGTATAGGAGCAGTGAGCTGCCAACATATGGCGCCCGGGGAGCAGTTAGGGGCTAAGTGTCTTGCTCAAGGACACCTCGGCATGCTATATGAAAGACCGGTGATCGATCCTGCAACCTTCCGATTGCCAGACGACCGCTCTATCCACTGAGCTATGCCGCCCCTCGGCATAGCTCAGTGGGTAGAGCCTCGGCATGCCCCCCTTATTATTCAAATGATCTCTAAAAAGAATTCTTCTCACCCCAAGGGTACATTTTTAAATCTTGTGATTAGTCCCCACATTATGGGGGGAACAGAGACCTAGATGGAGCATGGGGGATTAAGGCCGGATACCCATCCTGACGCCTTATGGTAGAGTTGAACCCGCAACCTCTGGCTCGTCAGTACACACTCTACCACTGAGCTACCGTGGCACTCTTATAAAAAATGAAGTCTGTTTTAATGTGTCATGATTAGTCCCCACATAGTGGGGCTAGATAAGGACCGAGATGGAGCATGGAGGATTAAGCTTAGATGCCCTTCCTGATGCCCAGCTGTGATATCGACCCTGCAACCTCTACCTCATTAGTTCCTGAATTGTGTGCTCTACCACTGAGCTACCACTATTCTTCTCTCCCTAGTAACTCTTATAAAATACATGTATGTCTTAGGTTTTAAAATAGTACTGAGAAAAGTAAATAATGTTTTCATGTTCTCATGTTACTAGATGTCTTCCATAGGGTTGCACAATTTTCACAACAGGTGTTCGTTCCTTAAATACACACAGGCTGATCTTGCATGCATGCCAGGGCAGAGTCTTGCCTATTCTGCTGTGCTATACACTTGTCTATTATCACAGCAGTAGATGGGATTTGTCATGCATGCGTGCTCTTTTTAGACCTAACTCCTCCCTGATCCCAGAAAGCACCTCCTCTCCTCTCTGAGAAGCTCAGTAAGGTCTGCGCAGTGAACCGAGACCACATGTAAGATTAGTAGCCTGTGACTGTTTTTCTTCCACTCTAATGGATGACAAAAGAATAACAAATTAACACAATTTTGAAATTAAATAGGCTTGGATGAAGTCCTCAGAGTGCCAACAATGTGGAGACTGTAGCATGTTCTGGCTTTTACTTTCACCTCATAGAAAGGAGCAAACATAACATGCAGTCATGGGTTTTTTGGTGTCTACTGATCTTTAAATATGGCTATTTCGGCCATCAGCTTACATGGTGTCCATTCTGTTCCCATTTTGGGTCTACCGACAACAAAATATCATAGCAAAAAAATCCACTTGCCGCTTTGGTATTACTGATTGAATATCCCATATCCTTTGTCTCCTTTTCAAATTGACGTCCATCTATACATTTAAATTAACCCTAGCAGCTGTCAGCCTTTCACAAAGCCTGTCATCAATTCATGGTCAAAGATAGCAGTTCTATTAACAGTCAAAAATTACCTACTAGGTATTTTAAATTGTATCAATTTTGAGCGCAATTTTCACTCTACAACCTTCGACTTATCACTTAGTGCACTAACTGTGCCTATTTTTACTCAGAGCTGAATTTCCATTAAGCCATTGTACTGAAAGAGGTTTGAGGTTGCAAATGAGAAAAAACTGGAAGAGAATGCTAAAATACTGGAGAAATAACTAAAAGATCCATTTTATTGGACACAATTAGTCCTCACATTGTTCGGGTTGGACACAGACATGGAGCATAGGGATTAGAGCTCGATGGCTTTTGTAATACCCTAACAGTGGATTGGAACCTGCTGCCTCTGGCTCATCATTTCCCAAGGCACATGTGTTCTACCCAATGAGCTACTACAGCCAGCCACTGGAGAACAAAATGATATCGCAAAAACGTTCTTAAGCTTATCTGAGGGGAAAATGAACATATCTAAGAAAAAATATAACAAAGCATATAAATTTGACACGAGGGAAACTATGCTATAAAGAAGTGATGGGCACAGTATTTTAAAATATCTTCAGTGGCAAGATATCCTCGTCAGCTTGTCCCTATCAGCTCTTCCAGCCTTTGTCTCAATACTTCCCCATATGCAGACAGATTGTTTTAGTGTTCAAAGCCATCTGAAAGAAATGCATCAGATCTACTTTTCAACTCTCTGATGTCTCCAAAGTTTGTCGTTAAATTCACTCAACAGCTGAATGAGATCTTATTAAAACTCGAGCTACCGGCATCCTATGCCTTAGTCTGCTTGCCAACATAAAAACCTTCTATTCTACCTGAAAAAGGCGTTTAGGTAGCAAGTGATGCCATTAGGGGTGAAAGGAACAATAAGTAAGAAGATGTTTTATATTACATATTTACATTTATATGAGATTGTAAACATGTTCTCTGTGTCTTATTAAATGTATAGGAACAGTGAGCAGCTGCAGCACCTGGGGACCAACTCCAGTTCTTTTTCCCAATGCCTTGCTCAGGAGCACAGGCAGGAGTATTAACCTAATATATATTTTTGATGGAGGGAGGAAACCAGAGAACCCATAGGACACCTACACAGAGAAGGAAGAACACACAAACTCCACACAGATAGGACTTGGGACAGCTTGAGATTCAATCCCAGGACCCTTTTACTATGAGGCAACAGTGCTAATCACGGGGCCAGTGTGCCTGGTAATTAATTAATTATCTGGTAAATAATATGGCTGGAGAATGTAGTTCTATGTCACACCCTTTTGTTGCTTTATGTGGTAATTTGGTCCCATTTCCAAACTAAAAATCTGAAAGCCACATCTGCTGACAAGTTATTTTTTCCCCTCTTTCTTTGGACTTACAAGCCAAGTTTAAAAAAATAATAACACTTAAACCACTATCATTTAGCTATTATTACTTCCAGACCGCACACAGTGTAAATCCAGCTCTTCAATATTCTGCCGAGCAGCCATTTGATGAGCCATTGTGTTATTCCCTTGGCTCATCTGTCTGTGGCTTGTCACACTGTGCTTCCTTAAATTTGTTCAAAAACTGGAAGAAGATCTGTAGAAGATCTTCTTGGGTTTTGTTATTTTGTGTTTTGTTTGTTAGGGCCAGCATAGCTCAGCAGGTAGAGCGGTTGTCTAACAATCGGAAGGTTGGAGGTTTTGATCCCCAGTCCTCCACAAAAGCATGTCGAGGTGTCCTTGAGCAAGACACTGAACCCCTAACTGCTCCCCGAGGGCCACATGTTGGCAGCTCACTACTCCTATACAATAGGATGGGTTAAATGCAGAGAAATCCAAATTTCCCCTTGTGGGACTGATAAGGAATCATTTTTTATTTTTTGTTTTATTTTTTTAATGTTTTTTTTACATAGAGTAATTCTGAGCATCACTTCTGTCTTTTTTTAAAAGATGAACGCGTGGAAGCAACAGTTCTCCCATATCTAAAGAAAAATTTTCCCCCAGCTTATATTTACTTTTATCTGATCTTACTTTCTGATGAAGACCTTTCAAAATAATAGTGGTAACCTTGAGCTAACCTAGCTCAAGATAGAGTAGTCCTTCTCAATGAGCTTTAAACTGTTCCATCAGGTGACCTTTTAAGAGACAGATCCTTCGACTGAAAAGAATAAGATGTCCTGAACATGCTGGACTAATGGGGAAATGATCCTCTCCCTTGAACAGTTCCTCTTTCCATCTATATTTAATAACCTGGGAAAAAGCATAGACAAGTTTGTGTCAACACGACACTTCAGTCCCACCACTACATTAATGATCCATGATAGGAAGCAGACATAAAGAGAGTAGGAAAAGAGAGTTTTTAAAGAGACTGTCTGGTTCTGCCTTATTTCGTTTTCGGAATATATCATATTTTGGTAACTTTTTATGTCTGTGCTATCTCTTCTATTTTTTTCAGTGCAGATGTTCAAATGCCATGACATACTTCATTTTTGATTACAGCTCAAATATACTTTCCATCCTATTGAGATGATGTCTCCTTCGTCATAGGAGAGAAAAGACATGGAGACTGCATGAAGAAAAACGTGAAAGTTATAGATGAACGACATACAGATATGTTCAAAGGCAACATTCTATCAAACTCAAATCAAATATTCAAATTAAATATGAATGTGCTCAGTATGAAAAAGTTTCAGCACCATGTTTTTGCTATTTCTTGGGGACTAATTGTCACACAAAACAAACCTCTCTCCTGCCTTTGACAAAGTTAAGATTACTACACTATATCTGGGTTGTTGGTTATTTAGCGACATATGCCCTTTTGTCAAGAAGGAGGACAATGGAATGGTGAGGATGCAAGAAGTAGAGGTTATGAAAGTCGATGAGTTTAAATACATAACTGTTAACTGTTACATTAACTGTTACATGAACTGTTCAAAGTAACAGGGAATGCGAAAGAGAAGTGAAGAAGAGAGTGTAGGTGGGATGGGATGGGTGGAGAAGACTGTAAAGAATGATTTGTGACAAAGGGTACCAGCAAGAGTGAAAGGTCGCTATGTTTTATTGTTTGGAGACAGCAGCACTGACAAAAAGACACGAGGTGTAGCTGGAGGTGGTAGACTTAAAGTCACTAAGTTTTTGATGGGAGTGACAAAGAAGAACAGGAATAGGAACAAGTATCTTATAGGGAAAGCTCAGGTTGGATGATTTAGAGACAAAGTAAGAGAGGCAAGATTGAAATGCTTTTTACATATGTGGAGGAGAGAAGCTGGGTATTTTGGGAGAAGGATGCTGAATATGGAGCTGCTCGTCAAGAGGAAAAGCAGAAGACCAAAGAGGGGGTTTATGGATGTGGTGAGGGAGGACATACAGGTGGGTGGTGTGACAGAGGAAGATGCAGAGGACAGGAAGAGATGGAGATTGATTATTTGCTGTGGTGACTCCTTATGGGAGTAGGCAAAACAGTAGAAGTGGTCGTCGCAATATATTCCCTCCTCAAAAACAGCTGCATGGCCTCTGGTTAGCCACTTTTGGAGGTCAATTGAAAGTCCGCTATGCAGGAACGTTGCAAAAGTAGCATGTACAGAAAACCACTCCTTTAAAGTGAGGCAATGTTGAGTACAAACCAATCGTGACATGCAAAAATTTACCTTTATTAAATAGAATAAAAACAGCAGTGAGTATATATATATAAACAGTATCTAAGATTCACAAAAAGTTGATTCAGTTAATCTGAATCTGAACCCAACATTTACTGAAAGAAACATTTCATCACTCTTACAGGTGAACACTTCCATCTAAGCTAACTGCATGCATCCCCATCTTGTCACCTAATTGTTAGCTAGCCCACTAGGCTGAGGAAACATTCGGCTGACCCTCTCATTGGGCTGATCCCTTGAAGATAAGTCCTAACTAAGGTTTATCAAATTTAATTTTATCTTTAATTACTAAGTAATTAAAGATCAAATTAAATCAGTCAATCTGTTTACAGTGTGGGGCCGTGGCAGTTCAGCAGTATAGCGCGACTTCAAGTCAGGTGTCATAGGTTCAATCCCACCATGGAGCATCAGGTAAGGGTATCTGGCCTTAAATGTGAGGCATACATTGTAACGTTTTTTGAGGGGTTGTTAGAATAGAAAAAGACAATACAAAAATGAGTGCCAGTCCATGTGGAAAGCTGAAACAGCAGTGAAATGATTCTTTCTGATCCATGATAAACATTCATTTCTCGGGGCTGATTATGCACAGGATTGCTTGACTTTGCCAATATCTTTGTAATTAGGGTTATCAATTTAGTTGTAAAAATAAAAAGTGGGGGAAATATTCCCAAAATGAAATGTTTGGTCTGCTAGATTTTGGGGATGTGGAAAAACATGAAAATGTAGCGAAGCTGGGATGAAGTTCAATCGCAGCCAAGGAATGTGGAAACCTTACAGGTCTCATTCATGTGGATGGAGAGGAAATGTATTAGCTCATGAAAACTAAGGGGGATAGCATAACATTGACCAGCTCACACTATAAACACACCTGCCTTTTTCTCCATCTGTCTGTCAATCTGTCTATGAGCCCATAGTCAGAGGTGATGTGGTTCTATTAGGTACAAGTGGGAGTTAATTATGTTTTGAATATATCGTACATTGTATTCCATGTTTGGTTTAAATCACAATTATTTACCTGACACAAGTGAACATCAGTGTAACACAAGCATTGCAAGGGGTACCAGGTTTACCTAAGTGCACTAGACAATGTAAAAGTGTAGTGGGCAGTCCAGATCCCTCTGTAAAATCAGTAGATCTAAAGTCAGGAGATCTAAATAAGGAAAAGCATTGAGTTGTTCAGGTTTTCCATCCAGCTCACCTCTTGATCAGTCTGACCCCTAAAGTGTATCCCAGTGTCACATTTAAACAAGGATTTCTATCAAAGCAATCCTCACAACATTTACTAACATTTGGTTTTCTTTCTCCCTCTTTTATCCCAGGCTGTGTAGAAACATGTGCAAGTTCTCAAATCTGTACCTGTCTTTTCACTTTTGAATGATAATCTACAATCAGTCATACTTTCATCAATTCCTGCCTAATACAATTCAGTTTTACCACTTTTCACAGACTAAGTGCGCATATGTGTGTCTGTGGGGGGGTTGAAGAAGTCCAGCTCAGAATGAAATAACTGGAGGTCCATTTTAACGTGTCATGATTGGTCCCCATAAAATGGGATTGGGCATGGATGTAGGTGTAGTTTGGGGGATTAAGGACCTTCCTGATGCCCTGCGGTGGGTTTGTACCCATAACATCTGGTTCATCAGTTCCAAAAGTGCTCACTCTACCACTGAGCTACCATAGCCATAATAATAATAACCATAATCTTTCATAATAATGGGCATAATTACATGTTTAATTATGGGTACAAAAGAGTGAGGAAGCTACAGTGGAGAGTAGGTTTCCTTTCTCTGTTGCTTTGTATCACAATCTCCATAACTAATGCTTTCCTGCTCTTCTACGTCTCTGTCACTCCCACGCCCCCCTTATGCTCCTTTTTTATTCAGCCATATGAACATTCCCACTAAAGTATTTATAGCTGTTGGCACCCCTCAGCAGCTACGTGAGGTCATAGACGTGTACAGTTAGCTCAATTATACACTTTAGCCTAGGCCACTGCCAACACATGGAGATGAAATGCAGAGATCTATCTCATCTGTACCTGTGAAATTGCTGGTTAGGTAAGATGAATTACAAAACTAGCAGGCCACTTTGACGTCACTAAAAATGACCAAATTTAGTAATTCTAACAAAGAGATGAGTAGATCAAAGACTGGTGAAAATTGGAATGAAAAATCACTGTGGTGGGAAAAGGTGCAGTGCTGAAGAGTTGCCTCAACATAAAGCTAGGCTGTTAATGTTTCTGCTGTCACAGTTATAGGCCTTACGTGTAAGAAAAAGAAGAGACATTTATGAGTGAAAGTATTTGGGCTGGAGTTTTCCCGGGCTGCAGTTTTTTCTGAGTTTTCTGTCTCTGACAATAGCAAAGCTGAACAAATGACAACTAACTCTACAGCATTTGCCAGTAGTGCATGCTAAAGATGCTAAAGATCTGATTTTATGAGGAGAAATCATTGAATACAGAAGGTCATTGAGAAAACCGTGGTTCTGTGTCCCCTTGATACAGACTAAAGAGACATACTTTGTCTACTTATTTATCCCTAGCTCTGAATTCTGTTGCGTGATCAAATTCTCCATGTCTTTAGTTCCACGTGAATTTAGGATGGAATTATTCTAGATAAAATAGAATTCACTAATCATAATCCAATCACTTTCCTTTTTCTCAAACCCATCACAACCCTGGTTAGCGTTTATCAGTATTATGTGTCAAGCCCTTGCTTGATAGTCAGGACACGATGATTAAAATATGTCCCCAAGTAATATTAAAGTGACAACCAGCATCCTAATTTAGTGTATGGTGTAACATTTCCAAAACACAAAACAAGTTTGTTAAGTATGTGGAGCTGGCTTTGTTAGACCTCACCAGCTAACAACACTAAAATCTAGTGGATGCTAAAAGCATGTCCTCTCTATCGCCTGATCTCCAAAGAGCTAGGGTGTGCTTTAGATCCACCTTGTGAAATCAATAACCACAGGGGCTGGAATTAATCGAAAACATAGAAGGGTAACAATAGTTGTCAGCTAGCCCCAGTGGGATAGTTGAAACCACGGGTGTGATCAGACACCAAGTATTAAACTTAACCTGCACTAGAATAGTAAGATTGATAGGTGATTCCATTATCTTTAGCCTCAACTGACAACTGACAAGGGACCTCTATTTTTTTCCCTTTGTTGTGAGGGGAATCACTGGATTTCTTATCATACTGGAGGCCCTGCTGTTGGCTTCTTGACGAAGTTTTCTGACCCCCAGAAACAATCAATTTAACTTCCACTATATAAGAGAATAACAAAGGGAACAAGACAATTACTTAAAGGGTGGATAGAACTTCCATCCATCCATTCATTGTAAAGTTCATTGAGTGGTCTTCAGACTAGAAAAACGTGATCCAAGAACAAATCCATTTACCATTGTCAACTAGTAATCTGAAGATGGGTCGCTGAGGGTGAGTGATCATTAGGTGAAATGCGGGGAAACACCCTGGACAGGTCACCAGTCCATCACAGTGCAGATCAGTTAAGGGAATCATGCCTTCTTTACAGACACCTTGACGTGAAGTTTCTCTACAGGTCCCAAGATTGAACCTGCAGCCTTCCGATCACCAGATGACCACTCTACTCACAGAGTTATGCCATCCCTTCATGAGAACCTATAATTGTTTGATTCCCATCATATCAAGTCTGCTTGATTCTATATCTCTGTACTCAAACCTAAGCCAATTCTCAACTCTTAACGGTTTTCCACTCTCAATGGCCTGCTCATCTTTCCTGCCCACGAGCCTTGCCAAATATAGTGCAAACAGCGCTTGCCTTTGGTTTTAGGTAACCCATTACCCTCTGAAATATTCCTACTAACAACAATCCGTTTACGATTATGTATTTGGTCCACTAGCCTTGCCAAATGTAGCACACTAAAGCTACCCTATAGCCTCAACCAAATGAGCGGCTAATGTCATGCAATTGCCACCCCCGGGTTTCAAGATACCTCTTTGCTTTCAATAATAATAACTCATTAGCAACAGCTCAGTAGACAATCTTACTGTCTGGTGCCTCTGACTGAGAATAATGTTCAAGTTCATTTAATGAAATATGAAAGAATAAATAGATATTGGCAATTACCTCTTGAACACACAGATAGTTAAAGTATTAACTATGCAATATGTGATCATCTCATGTTATTTTTATACGTAGCATTTCTTGTTCAATTTTATTTTGTTCAAATTAGTTTGTAAAAATAATAAAATGGCTTAAGTTTTTGGTAGCAAAATATCATTTTCGAGTCTTTGAATTGTTCTCAAATTAGAATGTAAACCGGATGGTTGGAGGTTTGATCCCTGATCTTACAGGGAGCATGTTGAGGTGTCCTTGAGCAAGACACTGAACCCCCAAGTGATCCCCGAGCACCATATGGTGGCAGCTCACTGTTCCTATACGATAAGATGGGTCAAAATGCAAAGAACTCAAAATTTCCCTTGTGGAACTGATAAGGGAATCTATTCTATACTATTAGAGGTTCAATCCCACATTGGGGTATTAGGAAGTGCATCCGCCTTGAAACCCTCAGAGGGCATTTGGGTCCATGTCCACCCCATAATGTGGGGACTAATCGTGACACATAAAATGAACGACAGCGGCTCATATCATAACACTTGGATTTTCAGCTATCACATTGTATCGTTCCACTATTTGTTGTATTGTGTTGCTTTTTAAACTCAATTGATGATGCCGTAAAACTGTGACAACACAGTGGTGGTGAAACAGCTTTTGTCATCGATCAGTTTCAGCATGAGCCTTGGTGTATCAAGCTGCCTGACTTGCTCTTACTGAATGGCCCAACACTCTGTAATTAGACAGAAATAAATATGAAATACAGACTTTTGAAAGCCACTGCAGATGCTGGTAGGAAAGTAGAGGCTTCATTACATGCTGAGATAAAAGTATTATACTATATCTACCTAATCACAAAAAAGAGGTGATTCAGTTCAACTGGATCAGAAGTTTATTTGGAAATATTTTGTCACTCACCAGGTGACTTCTTCAGTCTGAGCTGAAGGCAAACATCCCCCCCCTTATAAACAGTACATTGATGCCACACAACAATAGGTTGGTTTCACATGCAAGTTGGGTGATCAACTGCACATTCAGTGGCAATGAGCACCATTCACAAAGGATTGGGGAATGTTTGCAATCACGGCATTGTAAGACGCCGAGAGATGTACTCTCAGGCCACCGCCCCATATTCAAAGACGGTCATTCCTTCTTAACATAAATGGCCTCCTTCACCCCCCTTTCAAACCAGCGTTCCTCCCTATCAAGGATGTGAACATCATCACCTTGAATGAGTAGCCACTAGCTTGTAGATGGTGTAGCCCAAAGAGTCCTGACCTGACGTGTTGGCTCTCCTATGCTGCACCATCCTCTTAGCCAGCGTCTGTTTGGTCTCCCCGATGTACAAGTCACTGCAGTCCTCCTGGCATTTAACAGCGTACACTACGTTACTCTGTTTGTGCCGGGGGACCCGATCCTTGGGGTGGATCAACTTTTGTCGCAGTGTGTTCAGGGGTTTGAAAGCAACGGAGACGCAATGTTTTGAAAACACGCGTCTCAACTGTTCCGACACTCCCGCCACATACGGAATCACTACCGGTCTCCGCTTTGGCTCCTCCCCTCCCTCCACTTGGCTGGAGCTCTGTCTGGGACCCTTCCTGGCTTTAACAAACGCCCAGTTAGGGTAACCACACTTAACCAGGGCCTGTTTTATATGGGACTTCTCTTCCTCCCCAGCCACTGAGTCAGTGGGGACGTTGTCAGCCCGGTGGTACAGAGTCCTAATGACTCCCAGTTTATGCTCCAGGGGGTGGTGGGAGTCAAACCGCAAGTACTGGTCCGTATGTGTGGGTTTGCGGTACACACTTACAATCAATCGTCCCCCAACACCAACCTTCACCTCACAGTCTAGGAAAGCCAACACGTCATCTTTAGCATCCTTCCTTGTGAACTTGATGTGGGCGTTCACCGGGCATGCATCAAGACATCTTGATGCATGCTCAATAATCCAGGTAAGGGGAATCCCAAAAAAGTGAATTAGTTCAACTGGATAAGAAGTTTATTTAGAAACATGTCATCACGCAATCAGGTGACATCTTCAGTCTGAGCTGACTGCAAGTATTCCCCCCTTATAAGCAATTCAGTTTTACCACACAACAACAGTCACAAAATGAGGTGAATAGGTTCAACTGTATCAGAAGTGTGTTTACCTCTAATCCAGTTGAACCGATTCACCTTTTTTTGTGATTCCCTCACTTGGATTATTGAGCATGCATCAAGACACACAACAAAAGGCGGGGTTCACATGCAATTTGGTCATTGATTGGGTCATTCAGTGGCAATGAGCAGTATTCTCAAAGGATAGAGGAATATTTACTATCATGGCATTGTAAGAAGACAACAGATGTAAAAAGTAGCAATAGCTGAAATCTCTTTCTTTCACACATCCAACTTTAGTAATGCGGGTAGGGTAATATTCTTAAATATTAAAATGGAAGTTTTTAATCAAAAAGGTGTGTCCTGTTTAACATCAACAATAAAATACATAATTTGGATCACATCAACTAGCTAGTGGTACAGCATGCACACCAAGAAATGACAAGCCAGGTTTCATGGGTTTGATTCCACCATAAAGTGTCAGGAAGGCCAACTGGCCATAATTCCCCATGCCCAATCTAAGTCTAACTCCACCCCCACAACCCAGGGACTAACCTTAAAAGCAGACTTATTCATCAATTTTACAGTGGTATCCATCCATCCATCCATTGTCAACCGCTTATCTGAAATCGGGTCATGGAGGAACTGGAGCCTATCTCAGTTGTCATTGGGCGGAAGGCGGGGTACACCCTGTATAGATCACCAGTCTATCACAGGGCAGAGCAGTTAGGGGAACAGTGTCTTGTTCAAGGACACTTTGACACGCTTCTCTGCAGGTGTGGGGATCGAACCCGCAACCTTCCAATTGCCAGACGACTGCTCTACCCAATGAGCCATGCTACCCCTTTGCACAGTAGTATTACAGTTGTATATTAGTTGGAATGTTGCTCTCTCAAGACAAAATTAAAAATGAGAAAACAGAATCATTGCTTAGTGATCTCTTTTTCTCATATTATGCAAAACCAAGAGACATCAATGACTTCATCAGTGTGTTCTATTGGGGTCGTCTCTTTGCATTGTGCTTGACACCACTGGTGACCTTGTTGCCCAAACCCAGTTCTGTAACCGGCCATTTTTTTCACAGAGATTGAGAGCTCTCCCCCCTGCTGTGTTACAAATCTAAGACAGCTATCCCTTATCTGTTTAATGAATGATCCCCAGGGCCTCTCTCTTTCTTTGTGCTTGTCTCCATTTGTCGTATTGAGCAGTGATGGTTGTACATTTGTGTGTGTGTGTGTGTGTGTGTATGTGTGTTTGTGTGTGTGTGTGTGTGTGTGTGTGTGTGTGTGTGTGTGTGTGTTTTGCCCTGTGTGATTATTGGAAGGTATTCCACCAGGTCAGTCATGCATGCCGACTAGTCCTGTGTAATCAAGTTTTAAAAGACTCTTTGTGTGACTGAACTCATCGTCAGGTCACATGTGAAACCAGGCTATATAAATCCAATGCGCTCAGCAGTGTGGAAAGCTAATTGAGGTTATTTCCCTCTGTGATTAAATGGCTGATTAGTCTGAAATTTGAAACGCACCAGATTGTGTTTATACAGCTCTTATGGCTGGGATACATCCAAATTTTGCTTTACTGTCATTAGTTTACTCAGTGAATTTACACAATGCTAGGACAAAACGATTCATATACCACCAGTAGAACGACTGGTGAAATTGGGAGAGGGGGGGATCATCTGGCCTTGGTACCCCCATGCTCGAAAAACACTGGAAAAGTCCCCTCATGGGTACAGGTATGTTAAATAAAAGATGATAAAGTGCCCTCTAAGAATGTCCAATGTGCAAGTCAATGTGGAATACGTAGTGCCCTCTAGGGTGCCCTCCCAGTAATCTGATAGTGTCCACTGAGGTGTTCTTTGAGTGGAGAAAATAGTATGGAGTGTCCTCTAGGATGTCATTCCAGTGAAGTAGATATTATGATATGCTTTCGAGGGTACCCTTCACTGGTGAAATTTCATCCAATATCATAATGGATGTCCTTCCAGTGGACCATAAATACACCATGGTAGCCCTATTTTGTTTCACCTCTGCCTCTCATACAGCCTTAGTCTGCGACTGGTTGGAACAGAAAATTTCCTTATGCTGTTCAAATTCAAAACAGTTTGTGGTGATTGATTTATAATTTCTGACACTGAAACACAGTTACCCAGAGGCACTTGGCAGGTCAGGCGAAAGATGAAGATGAAGAGCTAAATGTAAGCTGAATTTACATGATGGTATTCTCATAATCCCCCAAACTCTCTGGATCTTGGGGGATTATGGGCAGATGCCCTTACTGACACCCTGTATAGGGTTCGAACCAATGACATTTTCCCGTCATTCCCAAAGTGTGTGCTGAGCTATCATGGTCCCCTATACATTTTTGTTCTATAGAGGTGATAAATAAATGCATCAAACTATTGAAAGGCATATTTTTTTTGGGAAGATTAATTAAGTTTTCAAGGAGCATGAAAATATTCATTGCTGACCAAAATTTTCTGAAATATGAGCATTCATCAGGACATTTTCTGAAATATTGGTTTCGCAACTAGAGACCAAATTTTTCTAAAATTAAGAAGTGGACTAAAAATCAATTTAAGGGGCTAAGTGGTTCTTAAATAAGCCATTTCAGCATTATGTGGTTAGCTATTTCATTTTATAATGTAGACAAATAAAAGACCTTCGTGTCGGTGTAATCACAAATGGTCTCCAGTAAATTTGTTTGGAGAAACCAAAAAAACAACAGATGTAGTCTATGGCTCAAAAGATTATTGGACGTTTTTGCGCATGCGAAAGAAGTTACTGCATGCTTTGTACCAAAAGGCTCCCATTTCTACAGCCGATGATCCAGATCTTTCAGTCTGCACCAGCTTTGAACATTTTTTATCAAACCATTGTTACCACGAGAGAGCTGAGCCAGAAGCCAAAGCTTTTGATCTACAATGTTTGTGCCCACTCTCTCCTATGGCCATGAAAGCTGGGTCATGACTGAAAGAACAAGATCACAGATACAAGCAGCTGAGATGAGGTTTCGTAGGAGGGTGTCTGGTGTCTCCCTTAGAGACAGGGTGAGAAGCTCAGACATACGTGAGGGACTCGGAGTAGAGCCACTGGTCCTACAAATAGAAAGGAGCCAGTTGAGGTGGTTCGGGCATCTAGTAAGGATGCCACCTGATCACCTCCCAAAGGAGGTTTTTCAGGCACGTCCAGCTGGGAGAAGGCCATGGGGTAGACCGAGGACCAGATGGAGGGGTTATATCTCCACACTGGC